>QXVZ01017168.1:0-17726 GCA_008931825.1 Phallusia fumigata | reverse complement strand
TATTCAAGGTCGACTCAAGGTGACCGTGACGTGGTTCTGACGTCAGTGCGTAAGTGATGAGGTCAGGAGGTGTGTCGGGGTCTTCAGTCAGTAAAGCATTCTTTGTGATGGGATTCATCATCTGTACACGTTCCTTACTTTTAGATATTGCATCATTATATATGTTTTACACAAATCAATGCACTTAAAAATGTACACAATTTAGCAATTTCTTTTACATTGGAACAGTACCTTATCATCCATATATTCTAAGTGTCTCAAGCCAACATTGGTGATAAGTCGTGGCGTTCCATCGTCAACCGGAACGACTTTGACGTAAAACGTCTACAGTTCAAAATGTTCAAATGTTACTTCATGTAAAATGTCGAATTGTTTTATAGCCTGTCGAATGAAGATGGAATTTGACATACCTGAGGTTGTGTTGTTGTTATCAGACTTCCCTCTTCAGATATTTGAAATTCTTCATTTGTTCCATCACTCACAGTGAATGTAAAGCTAGAAAAGTTAAACAAAGAATTTCATAATACACAAACAACAATGTTTGGCTTTTTTGTTCAAAAATTTCGAGGAAATATAGCGGGTGGACGTTTGTAACAAAGAAAAGTGCTGAAATATCTACCGACTACCAATCGTTCAATAACGCATTGTACATACCTATCAGTAACGGAGTTGGTTCCGTCATGATTGTAGCTGATTCTACCTTCGTACAAATCTTCCATGGTAAATGACGTCACAGGTACGTATTGTCGACCGTTCGTGGTTCGTTCGATGGCGCCGTTTTGGGGCGGCACGACGATTTTGAAGGTTATCGAATCGCTCTGTAACCCAACGAATGCAAATTACACACAAACAAGACGGCTTCCCCAGTGTGGCTTCATGCACTGCTGCAAAAAACTGTTGGGTTACGTAATAGCAGCCAAGCGTCGACCCGCGATGGGTATATGAAAGGGCGCTGAAAGATTTTGTTTCTCGTTGACACAGGACACAAGTTCAACGATGCGGAACGAAGCTCACGGTGTAGATTTGGAAGTGTGGGCTCTGATGAACCTTCGGCTTTGTTTCATGTCGCCGAAAGTTAGTGGAAAAAACGATCTTGTTTATTTTGCAACGATTTAAAAAAGATCAGTGACTCACTTGAGAACTGAAACCACGCGCTTGGTCGACAAGGCACGTCGTATGTAACGACGGTATATGTGTAGAGCAAATATAGATTAATATTTATTGTCACAGTTTGGTGATATATTTTATTTGTTGAATGACTGATGTGGTAAAAAGTCTCAAACACAATACTCCTGAGAATCACGAAACATCCGCATCCAATCTATCAACAGATCCGATAAGCATTTAATCAACTTTCGATATTACAGTTAATAAATTTCCATGAATTGTAAGTATAAAAAACATCAGTGTGCTGAACTATTTTTTAATCAATCATTTAAGCGAAGCTCTATCTCGCCACAAAGTCGAAGTTTAGTATTCACTGCCATTAGACTGTGACCAAACCCTCAGACAGACAAATTGTTTCGGCTATACGATTCTTGTTTACACAAAGAATAGTTTTAGGCAATCTTTGTGTAACTTCACCGTTCACCACTAGTATCTTCTAATCTTACACCGTGTGTCAGGGGAAGTGTTCGCCTCATTAGTTACCGTTTCAACATCCCCTCAAACCAAAGTATTAGCGCCAAATACTTTTTGGCACCTTTTAAAGTGAAAAAACCGACCAAGACTTCCATGCCATTAATTGATTTAGTTCATAGATAATGTTGCATGTTTAATTTGCTAGAAATAAATGTTGTAAACGGTAAAAAAGTGCATGTGAAAAAGAGATTCGTTTTTGGGACGCGATGACGGAGACGAATAACTTATCTAACAACTAAAAAGACAAAATCGTCCAGATTTCACAAACAGTCGGAAGATGTAATCGGCTAAAATGCAAAACAAAGACATTTGCAAAGGGATTTACTTACAGCTGTGTCTTGGTCTTCAGCTCGTAGTTCGTACGAAGTAACTGTCTTTCTCACGCCCTCCTGGACCCGAATTCCAAGATTCACCAGCACAGGAAGTGAATTGTCGACAGGGATCACAGTGATGTAGAAGCTCTGCATGATCTGCACGTGCAACAAACACAATTAAGTTCCATAACCTGGCCGAAGGGCGTAGACAAGTTGTTACTTGCTCTCGACCCGCGTCGAGTTGAAAAACCACAAACAATTGATTTATAACATGTGGAGTTAGATGTAAACACATGACACCTGGATATGGTAACACACAGGAAATCTAGTGTGAAATGTTGAGGACGATGATTTGGGTGGGCGTTTACATGAAACGTCAGACACAGGCTTTTGCGTTTTTTTTACAGCAGAAAATCTGGTATTCCAACTTTATTTTTTAACAATTGCGATCTGATAAACTATTTCAAACATAAAAGACACAAACATTACAAACCAATTTAAAATTCGAAAATAAATGGTAAAAAGCGTAAAACAAAAAAAATGCCAGTGATTGTTTACAAAATGTCGCGTTCAAAAATATAGTTTGTCTAGTTGCGCAGGTAATATTTTGAAGCCGCAGTTGACATTTCTCAACTTAACAAAAATTCCATTGTTGGTGTGGAATAAGGAGGAATAGTGCGGTAAAAACTGATCGTTCTACTGACATTTACACAAGACACATGCAACAATGGACGAGATCAACGCGAAGTCTAACAACTTGAATCTCGCACAATAGGGATTTAACAATCACCTGGAAAAACTCGCCCCAACCCAATAACATAAATTTCCAGGTTTTTCGTAAAATTTAAATTTAACAGTAACTGAACACCTTTTTCTCTTTGATTACTACTGACTTTACACAATGGCAATTTTTATTTCAACGCCAATATTGTAAGCAATGTAATGTTCTATCGTTATTAACCAAAACTTAACTTTTACACATTTCTCAAACTCACCAGCAGAAAGAAAATGTGTTTCCACATTCCAGACATGCTCTTTGTTTTACCGCTCACAAGCCACAATAATTCATGACTACAGCAGGTCAGTTTTACCGTAAAACTGTTTCGTCGGTACAGGGAAGGCGCCTTGCTCTACCTTCCTCCTATTGTCCCACTCATATCATATCTACACAAAACTCATTCTGACCTACTGACTGAGAAGTGTGCAAATAGAAGCGGAGTGAAACAAGGACGTTCTCTACAAACTCAAACATTGTTATCACAAATCACACCCGACTTTTTAAGACCGCGAGCACAAGAAAAAAATTATCAAAGTCGTAAAGAACATTGCAAATAAACAACATAATCTTAAAAACGTCTTTGTAATTACGCGACAAAAATCCTTAAACGATGGCGCTACTGTGCTGGTGCTGAATAAATGAAAGACTAGGCGATAAGGTTTGCTGCCAAAAGCCTGCAAAAACAAGTTTAGTATATTCGGTCTAAGTCACATAGGAATTCCATAAAATTGGGTTAACTTTTACTTTGATTACACCAAAGTCTTTTCTGACTAAACTATTTTTACGAAAGTTTAGCACGGCAAACCCCTATCGACATGCCCCAAGATCTTAAACGTACAACCTCAGTGCATTTCGCGACACATGTTTGATGGTACACAGTTAAAAGTGTCACTGGAATGCTAACAGCGGCCATTAGCTGAGTGGTCATTAGCCGCTGTTCCGGCCTAGTGGCGATTTTCCGACGTCTGTTGACTTGACGAAACGCAGCAACCCAAGTTACTGTTATCAATCTAACGACAAAGCTGCTGTTTGTGCGATTACCAAGGCGTAGCATAACATTGGTCGTATATTCGTAGCGTAATTAAATCCGCATCTGTGCGGTCTAACCCGGCACGCTTCTGTGGGTTGGGACGGCAAAAAAGTATTGCAATATCAGCGGGTTGACAACTTGGGTGGTCATCTTTTGTCATCCATCTCAATACTGGACTTTACAACTATTTTTTTTACGGCCACGAAATATTGTCCTAATTTTTGCATGTTTGTAAAATCCAACCAAACCGGGTAGCATGGTCAGTGATATCAAAAACAATATATTCTGTCTTATGCTTTATAAGGATATACTAAAGCATGTAATCTGTATGAGCATATCTGCGCAGTTTTAAGAATACAAAGCCAAAATATACATCAAGCTGTTCCAACGATTAAAAGTTTTAGCTCGTACATAAAGAAACACCATCTTCAACAATGCAGCTTAAATACAGCAACCTTGTCTGTTTAACACATCTTAAATGCCGCATCAACATTTTTTCTCCCTTACACAGTCAGTCATAAGAACAACTACAAGGGGTTTACGAAACGCCAGTTCCTTTCACCGAAAGCACGAGGTCGAACCTGTTGATTGTAAGCAGCTCATCCATTGCAGTTACACCCGTCATCTTCCCAGCAAGGAAAAACATCGATGGCCAAACAACAACAAACAGGCGAGGCGGCTTTCCTTGATCGGGGGCCAGAGACAATATTACAGGGTCTGGTCAAAATGACAGGGCGGCTTACATTGTTTGTTGACCCCGTTGGGGATTAGACATTTCTGAGGAGAACCATGAAACGTCTGCTTATAGCCAGCCACTGTGAGCTATGGACTATGGACGTTTTTTCAATGTCAGTAACACGAGAACGCTGCAGACGTGACAGAACTGGCGCGTGCCATAGTTTATTGCCAGCGGCCTGGCGCCGTAATTTCATTACAGCCGGAGTATCCAAACCAGTCGTGTGACATATCAAAATAGACAGTTCACAGCAAATATACCACCCAAACACCCTTGTGCAAAAATCTAGAACGACGCGTTTTAAAAAAACTTGCAATGAGTGAAAAGTTGTGCATTTTTCCCACATATGTCATTATTCTATAATTTGGCACATAAAAATCTTGTCAACGCGTTTTAGTTCGATGTTAAATTAAGACTCACATTGGTTTTGTGTTTCGAAACGACGCCCTTTACAATTGTTGCGCGCAGGCAATGCTCGGAGTGGACAAAACGCAACGCGCAAATTGGTGCGACCGTGCGGGGCCAAAATGGTGCGGACAATTTAGGCGGAGCGGACGATGAAAATTGGGAAATTATGTGAATGAGAGCAACTGAGTGTAATCGATGTTAGCGGTGAAATAAAAGGCGAGGTGAAGCATGTAGCTGCGCCGGAAACTCGGTGTCTGACTCGTAATGAGATTCGCGACAATGCTGTGTGTGTGTTGGACACACGTTGAAACGCAAACAAACCGTTAGCATATGTCAGTTTTGCACACAATGCCCACCACACTTCACAAACCCAACTTACTCCCAAACCTACCCCTACTAACAATAGTCCCAACAATATGTTTACGCAAATTAAATCTCTGACAGTTTGTTGAAGTCGAACCAAGTAATTGATGACATTCCTAACCTCATAATTATCTACGCGAGAATTCCCTTGGCTCTTAACCCTGTGTCGGATTACGTTATGTGCTAATATAACATTGGAAATGTTAAGTAATTTTGATCCACAAACTGCTTAATCCGTTTGAAAGTAACCAGGAAATATCTAGGATTTCTTTAATATGACGGTTTACATGCTGGTATGGTACTCTACCTAAATTTGACCACCATTAAAAGATTTAAATTCCAAAAAAGATCACTGTTTCGACAATTGTCACCTTTCCTTAAAAAATTAGATACAAGTCTAAATAATAACACCATATACGCGTTTGAACAACAACAAAAAACATGACTCTCACAAACACTGTATGAGCTTCTTCAAAAGCAGCAAAAACTAAAATATTTACAACCTAGCAAGCCACAACTGCGGTTAAGAACACTTAAGGATATTAACTGGCACTACAAGGTAAACCGCACAGCCCCAGTGCCAGGCTGCTTTCCTTTCCACTTCACCTTACACAATAAAGTCACCGCGCTGGCGGCATTTTTTCGCAAGTCGATTTACTCGGTAAAGTTCGGTAGACAGTTTTTCTCGCGGTCAAAAGTCTCACTGTTTACGTTCGCGAGGATTATTTGCAAACAATCGCCTTGTGCTAACAGTGGGTGCAGCGACATACACGAGAGAGGGCTGTTGACTACAGTACAAGGTAGTTTCACTTGCAAAAACCAACACGAAATTTAGATTATTAACCAAAACATTTTCAGATTATTAATTTTTAGTACGGTAAGAATTACATTTAAGTAATAAAACAAAGTAGTTACTGGTACTTACCAGGTAACACGTAAATATAAATGATACTTGCTATACGATTTGCCCACAAAGCAGTGCGTATAATTTACAACATCGTGCACCAAGCGTTAAATAACTATCTGTGCATAAAAAATGCTGCTTAGTTCCACGACTTAAAACTTGAAACCAGACTTCCTTTCTTCCAAACGCAATTGTTACAAATCGTTTTGTAAAAAAAAAACATCGATGTACAGTATGCGTTCAGAAATTTATTATGTGACTAGAAAACGCTTAATTCTTGTTTAACAACATCATTTGCATCAGCAACAGGCAATACAGCTGACGCTTTTAAATTTACGATTCGTCAGAAATTTGGATAGTTGTGTAGCAACGAAAAACGAAAACTTCGACGTTTAAAAGCAACTTACCGAGTTTGAACCATCCGTGAGCACAAAGTTGAACTGATCTTCATTTATCTCACTTTCTCCCGTGTGAACGTAAGTCACTATTCCCGACACAATATCGTCTTGGTTAAAGCTGGCAATACTTTGACCTAGACGAATAGATAAGTCACGAGAGGTTAGAATACTACCGTTATTCTTAGTGGAGCTCTTACGCCAATCATAATTTTAAACTATTTCGAAAAATATAAATATCTGTTCACCTGGTTCTGTGCTAAATTCCAGCCTTCCCCATTTCGGTTTTTGGGAAATTTCGAATTCTAATCTTCCTGAGTCATCAGTGGCCGATAAGTGCTGAGTGAGGATCGTCGCGCTCCCACCTTCTTCTACAGTTAAACCTGCGGGTACAAATTCATGATACAATTCGACGTTTGCGTTTTCCTTTAAAATAATTTGTTGTGACGACGAAACAGCCTACTTACCATTGTTAACTAGTATTTTCGGGGGTGTGCGATCTTCATTAACGTGAATGTTAAACCGAAGGTCAATCGTTCCACTGATGACGTCAAAGAAAACGTCACCACCGCCTTGCGACAAAGGATGAAAATACCGCAGGTAACCTAAAAAATTTAATTCATTCATAAAACTTAATTTGCTTTAGATAACATTAAACGTTTGTAATTCTTACCATTATCAATGTCACTTTGTAAAAATTCCCGTGTTCTTGACGCCGAAATGTTGGTGACGATGTTATTTTTCACGAGTTGAAGTTGCCCAACGTTGGGGTCTCGGTTAACGACATACGAAACAGCTTCATCGCTGCTCGAAATTCGTAAGTTGTCGGATGTGATGACGGTTGTTGAACCTCGTTCGACCGATAAACCCGTATTGGCCTCAAGAACGTATTCAGTGGCCGAAAATTCGCCGAGGTCAAGAATTTCCTCACGAGTTGGTGGCTCCAGTACAGTAAGTTTGTGTTGCACGATTGGCTGCAACTGGATTTAAAAAAGGGTTTGAGAATGTGCGAAAGATTGGTCCAAATCAGGGGTGAGCAAACCGCGGCCTGCCAATAGAAATTATGCGGCCCGCGCAATTGACCAAAGTCTAGTTGGAACGTAAAGCGAACATTTTCCTTTTGAATTTTACTCTTTATTTCCATTGTATACGGAATAATCTTTCTACCATTTTTTTTGTTAAAAACTAGCGGTATTGACATGCAATAAAACAAGCAAATGTTTGAAAAGTGATTGTGCAACCCGCGGTCTAATGAGATTGATTGTATTTGGCCCTTCCGTCAAAAAGGTTGCACACCCCTGGTCTAAAATGTTGACCATTACGCGAAAAAACGTGGACAGTTTATCTGGACAATTTATCGAGTGTGCTGTGGACAGATGCCCTTCACTGATAAAGTATCGTACTGTCCGCATTTAAGAACTGGACGTCCCAGTTTGTGTTGCAACAACTATAGATACCGTACTTACAAAAGTCGAATATTTATATTTTTTAAGGCATAGATAAAAACAGAAAAACAGGATAACATGCACCTCAAATCCAAGCTCGCCATTTTCGACGTCCACGCCATTACTTAACGTGAAGTCAAGCGTATCACGGCGTCTTCGCGATATAGTGACGTCACTAGGGTCGGTTGTTTCGTAACAGATTTTTCTATCCAGTATGTCCTACGTACAATGGAAACATTAGCGTTGCAAAATTTCCTAAAAAAGGGAAAAGATACCTGATATGTGAACGTTGAACCGACAGTTAAATCTGTAACTGCTTTCATCATCCCTTTCCCGCCTTTCTCTGCAAAGGGGCAACATTAGATTTTTGTGTTTAATTTTAGCAGAAAGAATTGTCCACATAAAAATTTGTTGCCTTTCCGTGATCTTGATACCACACAAATTAGGTAATTTATGTCTGAAGTGCTAAAAGCCAAAAAGACATTTGTGTTTTGAAATTATTTACCAATTGTTCGATGCAAATATTTCATAATATATCATCCACCGGTTATACATATACGTGTAACGCAAAAGACTCCTGACATGACAATATATACCACATTAGGTATAGGCAGATAACGCAACTTATCACAATTAAACAGGAACATTTCGGGGAAAAGGATTGAAAATTGTACGCTCAACAACTTAACAAATGACAAATTATTTGACCATAAGTCGAAGTTCATCTAATTTTTTTGCATGTACTAGATTGCATGTAAAAAACGTTTAATTAACTGACTATAACTGGTTGAAAAAACAAGTTTAGTTCTTGATGTTTTTGGACCTTTCCTGTCACACAATTACAAAAAAATCTCGTACTTTTCATCATCATTGATCCCACTTCCCATTCAGTCGGCATATTAGCAGCTTGCTTGTCAGCAAACTTAACAAGTTTTCCAAACTCCAACTGCGACGTGACAGTGAAAATTAGCTGGTCGTTCGGCGTATTCGGGTCTTCAACATACAGCGACACATTGCGGATGAGGACAGCGTGTCCATTTCGACACTCAACATTGCTAGTAAGTAATCGTGGACCCCCTCTAGCGGTAGTTTTGCGCGTCGCCTGCAAGAGATCATGTTTTATTATTATTTATTTCAGATGCATTATCTATTTTCCAAATATATTCGTGAACTTACACGTATAGTAATGTTGAGACGAAACGTTTGTGATGACGTCATACCATCAGTGACGCGAAATGTGAGGAAATCGTGGGATTTCGGCAAGACTTCGTTCTGTATCGGTACGTAGTAAATGCCGCCATCGAGTAGGTCTTGTACACTGAACCAAATATCCTCTTCTTCGCCAACCCTCATACTCTCTGTACGTGAAAAACATCTTTTTGTCTTATCTCTTTTTTGGGGTAAATGCGGATGGGCCGAACCAAGCGCAAAAGATTAAGAGCGGTGCACAATTTGGAACAATTAGAACTGCATGTGTTATTCATAAAAAAACTGTATTTATTGGTAAATCACACATTTGTCCTTATAACACCCAACCACGTCCCACTGACGAGTAACTGTTAAAATAGTTTGCTCCGTCAAACGAAGCATTTCTCGTTTAAGGACATCTCAGTAAACAATTTAGCAGTCAAAATTTGAAACGTGGATTTGCTAAAGTTTTGAATTCTTAAGCTTAGTAAGGTATTTGATAAGGATTGCTATGGGGTTTGTAAAAGTTGTTACCTTCTGTTAAAGTATTAATGATGTTGCCCATCTTTGGTTTGCGAACAACTTTAATAATAAGATCCTCGGCTGAGGTATCGACATCTGTTGCGAGAATTTCCCTTGGGGTTATCATCACTTCAACACCATCCTCAACCTTTAACAAAAACACATAGATTTATCTTTCATCGCGACAAAATTACACATGTACAAATCACTCAAAGTAGTTAACAACGGATTATTTCAAATGATGTATGAAACATTGGCAACCTTAACTTAATGGGTAAACGTTTTCGCATTGAACAAGACTTGGATACTTACGACCAGTTGATGATTGACGTAGACAGATGGGGGTTGGTGCTGGGCTGGGTTGATTGTAATGCTCAGGATCTGACCGGCAAGTTCATTAGCCGATGAATCAGACACAGAAAAGTAAACTACATCTGACACTGAATGTAATCCAATGTCATCCCGGCTCCGAAATCTGTCAAAAACGAAATAGAAATTCGTTAAAGAGGTCGTCGGATGTGGACGAAAAGTGTAAAAATTCAGATTATTTNACTGCACGGCTGTAAACTTTAATAAGTTTGATGTCATTCATCACTTTGTACAAGATATATACACATATGTTTCACCTAATATTGGCACCATTAGTACCTTAAAACAAATAGCAGAAATGGAATAAACGTAGTTAAAAAATAAATCCAAACAAGATTGAAATGACATCAGACTAAAAAAGTTCACAGTCTTGAAGGTTACTGTAAAATATTGAAACTTACCGATAGTTGTGGACCCTCCTAATGTCACTTGTATACTGGGATATTGGTTGACAAATGTTGGACCTTCAGATGTGCCCGATGTCAACTTGATAGTGAAGTCCACTGCTGGTAACTTATGTTTGCCATCCGATACAGTGAACTCGAAGTTAAGTCGGGGCTTGCTGACACTGCAGATGAGACTTGAGTTATTTTTGACAATTGTGAGAATGCTTTTTGACATGACGGCCATGAGCAAAGTGTTTCCCGCTATATAGTTTGTTCTTGTAAAATCATCGTGTATGCTGAGAATATCTACCAATTGTAAGGTTTTCTGAGACCCTCTAAACATATTTTTGAGTGTTTAAATTTGTAAAATCCAGTTGGAAAGTTAGGTTCTGGCCTTAAACACCTTTTCTATGGTCCCCTGGAACAACAAAATCCACTCCCATGCAAATGACAACAAAAGTTATTGTTTCGCAGCCGCTTCAATCAAGTTTGTATTAAAAAACCACATGTACAGTAGTATTTGTTAAAATGTAAGGCTTAACATGCAGCAAACAGTTAGTACCTATTTGAATTGGTTAATGGTTGGTATTTGCCATACTCAAACATATTGTCGCTGTATTCTTCTTCTTCGTTGTGATTGGACGAGATACTGCGAATTCCACCATTAGGAGGACGGTACATGATTTTGTTTGAATTGACATCTGCTTGTGTGAAAACAGTGATGGGGACGTATGGGTGGTCTGCGTGTTCTATGCTTCCATATGCAGGGGGTAGAGGTCTAAAAAGTGCAAATTAGACGTGAAGTTCGTTTTAAATTTGTGTTTTTTGTATTGTGATACAGCTGACTTAAACTTCATAGGGGTGCTACGTAATCAGCAAGTGTTATAGACTTTTAATTCAATTTTTTGATAAATTTTAAACCTTTTAAAGTTCTCGGCAATGCAGATACAGGGGCTAGGTACTGCGGTGATTGACAGGTTTGTACAAAAAAATCCTTACCTGGTTATATTGTAGATGATATTTCTGTCAGAAGTGTCTTCATCTGTGTAATGTAAGTATCCGCTGTGTATAACTGTGATTCGTCCTTCATTGGCCGCTATTCGAGGTGGTGACGTCACACCCCGAGCAAGTCGTGGAGGATAATTGTTCTCACTCACTACTGCCATCTGGAGGGTATCGCTTGCTATTGGCTCAGCCACATCACTACTTTCATCGTAAACCTGAAATAAATGAAACGTCACCTACAATGTACAATATTAACTTAAACCAAACGTCACAATGGCATTTAAGTACTTTACAATGTTAGAAAAATTTCTTTATTTGGCTTTACTTTCATAAACCTGCACTGTATGATATTAATCTGTTTGAGGGACCGGTGACTTAACGGAAACAAAATGTTTTCTGTAAAAATCCAAATGTCTATCTGTTGATTGCCAATACAGCACAACACTTTTTTGACTTAAGGGTGAAAAAATACAGTTTAAAAAAGGGTAAAAACAATTCTAATAGGTGTAGGTGCTAAGCCTTGAATTTGAAGTCTGTTTTCTCGGTTGTTTTAGGATTAACTTTAGGGTTGATATATAAATCCTAGACATGTACCTTGTCACTTAACANCTGCATTATAATTACAGTAGGTAGGACAATTTTAATTTTTTCATAATTAGTTTAATTGTTCTAAACATTGGACTTAAATGCTAACGAGGAGAAAAAAGGTAACTTGAAACGAATATAATGGGATCCGACAATACTTTAATTTCTTCGTATCTTACATGACCAAACTGTTGTTGCATACGTTTAACCGGACAAAACGAAATAGTCATCTAAATCACAAACATTTCATGGCATGTATCCCAAAGCATATTTTTTGACAGTTTTTCTACGAATAACATCAATTCACAATGTCTGCTTGGCCTCTTACGTGAGAACAAACCCGAGAGAATGCGTGACATTCAATATTGAAATATCAATCCATTACACAGTCTGTATTTATCCGGCTAGCAAACAAACCGCTTCGGAAGTTAAATATAAGTAGTTAGTAGTGTCGGCACACAAGTTGACAAATGTCAACTAAAGGTCACCAGAGACTTTATCTGGATATTAACAGTGTTGCGACACATCTGGTAAACGCCAGCGTTTGAACGTAACCCAATGACAAACAAAGAGTCAACACAGAAGTTTTGCACCTCAAATGTTTCGCTTTCGACATTTCAGTGCTTGTGTTTTGATTTTCCCCGTTTTTATACGCTTTAGCAAAAAGTTGAAAACCCAAAATACACAAAAATAAAAAATATTATACAGTACTGAAAAAAAATTTATAATGTTACTAAAATAATAAAAATGTTACGAAAATTTAACGCTTACATTGTCCATCTCTAACCATCCGTTAGCTGGTACCATTTCAAGAATAATACTGACATCACCAGAATTCGTGTCACGGTCTGATGCGTGCAACATCTGCACCAGTGCACGTGATCCCAAACCGACCAATACGCGTCCAGTGATCGTTAATTCGGGTTTATGTCGGTTGACCTTCGGGAAAACGCAATTTTCAACTTGTTAGTGATTGTACCATTTTGGTTAAAAAACTTCCGAGTAGTGATATGTACCTCACACACTCTGGTCTTCTTGTTGCTATAGTAACCGATTCCGCAGTGCCGCACACAAGATGTCGAATGCTGATTGGTTGTATCTCGCGAAGATTCTGAAGCAAAAATAGGTTACGGAAATATGACCTCTGCAAATCATGGTGCAAAAATTAAGTACAGTGGACAATGAATAGGATTTATAGAAAAACACGTGTATAGAGAAAGGTTTGCGGTTCAAAGACCAACACTTGAAAAAACACTGTTTTTGTGCCTGATCATAAATTTAGTGAATTGTGTCATATTTATTTACCTGGTCCTTGAATATTGTCGACAGGCAGCATAAGAAACCTGTGTTGGTTGCATTGATTGCAAGTGTTCGCATCATCACACGACAAGCAGTGAGGTGGGCAAGACACACAAGTATCTGTGTTGGGGTCACCAAAATACCCAGGCGGACAAAACTTTACACACGAATTATCTGAAAACAATCGAACAAAGTTATTTCGCTGCTTAAGTTAAGGTTATATTAAAGGGGGAATTCGGACTCACCATGTAGATAAAATGTTGACTCGCATGAAGAGCACTGTCCCCTTCCAGTACATGATGTGCAGTGAGAAACTGAACATGGCAGACAGTTGGTTGAAGACTCGTAGTAACCTGAACGTACGGTTGGTTAAAATTACCGAAAATTATTGTGAATTAAAAACAATTATTACAGTTATGATTTTTGGAAAGTATACAGCTTGTACATATTCGGTATACGAATAAAACTGCAAGCTTGTTTTTTCATGCTATGTCACTTCGTTTTTCTGTTTGCAAGCAAAATAACCTCCCAACTGTTGCAAAGAGATTTAAACAACGAACAACTCGGCTAATTAGTTCGTAGTTACACCAGAAAAAATACATATGTTTCTGATGGCAAAATTAAAACAATAATTTAATAAATTTATCGCAGAGAGGTTTTAGGAATGTCCATGGTAAATTTGTAACCAAATCTTTTTGTGGATAAATTTCGAACAACAAGCAAGAGGCAATACACTGTCAATATGCAACACAACGTATAATTAGGTTCAGTGTGAAAGGCCAATGTGGCTGTAAACTGACACTCACCTCGCGAGCAAGTCGCAACGCAGGTGCCTTCCTCTAGTTTGTGGTCGGGCATACATTCCAAGCAGTCACGTGACGACGGCCCCGAACACCGAACACAACTCCAATCACATTCCCGACACACGGCCGTCCCATGATGCCCTGCACAAATGGAAAGCAACAGTAATAAAGTATTCACATCAAACACTGTCTTACTTAGACTGGGTTTCGGATCAAACCCAATATTCAACCTGTACTAAAATTGTTAAAATACAACCTGCAGATGAGGGCGAAGTGAAAAAGGCCAAAATTTCATTTTATCGCTATTTAAAAGCAGAAAACGTTAGTGTTACCATTTTCAATGTCAGGATAGAATTGTTGGATGCACGATGTGGAACAATGTCCGTGTTGCAGCACAGCAGTGACGTCACGACATGACGTACACACTGGTTGTGGTGATGACGCGGTGGTGATACAAGTTGCACACGACGACGGGCAACTCTCGCATGTCCCTGTGTAAAAAATAAACAAAATTTTAAATTGTAAACTGAAATAAAATGTTCCTATCAAGCCAAATATTATCTTTAGTAAACACAAATTTACATGTTAGGATCACAATTAAAAACACTTTAGGGTGGAATTTTAATTACTGTTTTTTTTTGCATAATTACGACATTTAAAGGAAATGAATTTTTCAACCAGTCTGAAAAATCAGACAGTCAAATCCCCTCTGACTGAAGTATTGAAGGGTCGTCAGTCGTCGCCACGTTATAACGTACCAGTCCCGGCCGCAGCGTAGTAACCTTCCTCACACGAGCTCACACATTTGTGGGCGACTTGCGAAAGGTATTTATCTTTCACGCACGTCTCACACTGGTCGCTTGATTGACAGCTACTACAATCCTCACCGCAAGGTAAACATATCGTGCCAACTTCTAGGCGCTGGAAATATATGAAGCTTGTTATGGGCGGGCAGCAGGTGAACGGCATTGAACGTCGAAGGCAATTGACTGGCGACAATTGGCTTTCTGGCGGCAAGAAACAGCGCCGCTCTTAAGAGTTTAATTTGTTTTGTCGCATAACATTGTGTTCAAAAGCGAAATACACACCTGCCTTCGGCACGCAACCCAACACAATCTACAATAGCTGTTAAACACACAGCATTACGCCATTAAAGTAACAATGTTGGGTGAAAGTATGTCATATTGACGTGTCGACCTGGACAACTCACCAGGGCGAATGAATTTGACGGACATTCCGCCACACATTCCCCGCCATTCAATACCAGCGAGTTGGTGCTACAACGGTTAACCGCAGTTCCATTGAAGCACAGCCCCAGCGAACTATCCACTGTCATGTGCATTTTGCGACACTGACTCTTGCGCATACAGTCCCCGGTCGATTGTGACGTCACAAGAAGAACATCGGAGTGGAATTTACATGAAGAGCAAGTAATTGGTCCAACGCAATTACCACAAGATTCATGGCAAGCTAAAAGTAAAAGTGCTTTAGCCAATCGGTTGGATAAATGATAAGTTTCGTGTGAGATATTAAAACTATAGGCACTGAATAGGGGCGTTACCTACCTTGGCCAAAAAGTCAGCAGAGCGCCTATTTAAGACCTTTTTTAAATCAGTATTTCAATGTTTTACAGCTAAGAACTTAAACGATGTTAAAGAAAATGGCACAGGAATATCGAACCATTAAACTGCGCAGAATTTTTCATACGTTTGCAAACGATGCCATCCAGATAAAATGAGTTTCGGCAACTTTCCGAGCATCGTCCTTTGCTTGAGTTGCCACCACTTGTTTGAATGACATGTGATGGAGTGGGACACAATGTACAGTCACCCGCACTTGATCCTGTACACGTCTGACAACTTTCGTGACAACCTGCAATCAACATCAAGTTGAGTCAGACAAGACGTCACACTATACCAGCTACATAAACCCATGTATGATGGACATAGGAAGCCGCAACGTATGTTTTTTTGCTGCCCAACAGAAACGCATTACTATACCAAGGTGAAATACGTTTTATTTACCACAAAACAGGTGGCTTTTACTATATTCCCAACAGGTGCAAGGGTGTTGATTATGCATTAAGATACATGTCGAAAATTGTAGGGCGCCGTGAATATGTATGTAGATCAGTGGAAGAAATTTTAGCCAAAGCACGGCCATCAAAGAACCACAATAACATGTTCTAACAATTTCATCTAATTTGCACATTGTTTAATATTCTGGCCGGTTTTAGTGGGCTAGCGGGATAAAGACTGGGGCTATTGTGTCAAACAAATCAAGCAACAAACCACAATAATCCAACCCAAACTATTTCATTCCATTCGGACATTGTTTAAAAGTTTACCATTATAGGAGGGTCATGTTTATCAACCTAATGACGATAAACTGAAATTTCATTTGCATCTTTGTAACATTAAAATTAAAAACGTTTTATTTGAGGTGCTTGCAGGAAAACGCTTCAACGCTTTACCTCGGGGTAACTACTGGGCCGAAGAGTCAACGAAACAGATGCGCAACTCCATATCTACCAAATGTGAAAATTTAATCCAAATCAACCAAACGGCACATGCCCAAAGTGAATGGACAAGCTGCGCGGGAAAAAGGACAATAAGAAAAACAATGAGTGAAAACAAAACGAATCGCCTTCGTGGAAGAGGACCCATAATTAGTTTTTACCGAAACACGCTTAAAAGTAAAAATGGTTGCGAGGTCCAGACTTTTACACACTTTAAGCGTGTTCTCTAACGAGTTTTGCGCCTCCAGCTACAGACAAGTTTTTGTGAATCGTCTGAAAATAGCAAACATTTTTTATTCCTAAAAGTTGGGAAACCTTCATGGTTGGCTACACGATGCTTGTCCTGTCAGCACTGTAGTGGTTAACTGATAAATTTGCACACGAGTCTCGTGATAGCATCATTACTCATAAGAAGTTTTGCTACTTTTATTGGAGTTACTTACGTCTGCAGGTTCCGTGGAGTGCAAAGTGTGCGGCGGGACAATGCGGGATGCACCGGCCGTTGTGAAGATAAGATCCCGGGTTGCAAGTCACGCAGTTTGAGGGGGAAGAACCGCTACAAGTTCCACAAGAAGTGTGGCAAGCTAAAAAAGTTTTTATAAATTGTTTAATTACACTTTTTTAATGTATCGTACTTTGTCACGCCAAATATCAGCATGGTAAATACTTCACGAAAACCTCGTAAAACCGACTACAGGGGAGAAACCAAGTTCAAGTTGAAAATCACAAGGTCAGACTACCTGCACATCTTGATATGGAAAGCTGGAAAAACTTAGCGGAGCATGATTCCACACATAGTCCACCTTCCATCAAATGCCGGGAAGGACAGGACAAACACGAATTCCCGTCACTACATGTCGCGCAAGAGTGGTGGCAAGCTGGGAACGCAAAATGTTGGTTGAAGCGTCTCCAAAAGATCGGTTTAAAATGTGCATTGAAAGAGAATTAAAACCTGAACATTTTCCGTCGTTGAAGTAGAAACGATCTGAACAAGTCGTCACACATGTGCCACCTTGTGGCAACTTTGTTTTGTAGCT
>QXVZ01017163.1:0-28390 GCA_008931825.1 Phallusia fumigata | reverse complement strand
TTTAATCGTCTTATCTAGCATTCGAACTTTTCTGATGTGGTTAATATATGCAAACCTTGGAAAACACATCCATCATTTGTCACATGGCCCGCACGAGTTTAGTGAGTGACATTCTCATTGCCTTAAGCCATAATTACTTATTTTAAACGCCCTTTCATTCTATGTAATTCTTAACAGGGAAAAACGCGTAAAGTCCTTTCCTATATAGTGCGACTTTTCCGCCGTTAAGACAGACAGAAATGGACATAAACTGACAGAGACCTAACTCAATCAACTGGACTATTTGTTAGCTTAGTCAATATAACTCAAGTGTATACTGTCTCAATAATCAACTGGAGTTTATCTTTCTATTTGTGAACACATCTTCGTTATTCATTGTAAGTACCGTTGTATGCCTTGTACTAATTTAATACAAACCAGTAATTACTAAATGCACTGCTTGTTTTGGAGTCATTATCAGNTTGAGTATATTTCAATGTGGCTATTATATTGAATTAGCAGTTTTTTAAATTAAAAAATGCACTCTTAGCATACCCTTGAAAGAATTATATAGATGGATTTTAAATATGCTTTATGACAGAGAAGTTCGTTTCGTTTATTCGCGCTCTTGGAGCGACGGGGTGGCGAAAGACCCTTTGGGGTCGCCTCGTCAGCCACCCCCAATTTTAAGGCAGGCCCAAAAGCGAAAAAACAAACAAAAGCATGCAAACGTGGAAAAGGGCAAATGAGGGAGTGTAAATGAAGGAGCGGATTTAGTCGTAAACAAAAACACGAAAAGAGAAAACGAAAAAACGGATGATTAGGTTTTATTCAAAAAAAATTGTGAAAGCGCCTACGTAACAGTTGACTGTAATGTGTGTCGACCAATGGTTTTTGGCTATTCAATGCGTAAGGTACGGCATACGATCAACCAATATCCAGAAAACTTTAAGCTTTTATCGGTACTCCTATGAAATCACCATCAACCAGTTCTCGTACCCCCTTATGCAATATCCGGAAAGTCATTATCGTTCTCATTTAAGTCACACAAACTTATTGTTTAGATGTTACAGATGTAACGTAGTATCTATGTACATTTGACCCCAATGAATCAGTATCGTACCCCCTAGAGGCAAATCTGGTAACACTGAGGGGTACGGGTACTCCGAGTTAAGAACCATTTGGTTAAACCGAATCTTCGCCTCAGCCGGATGAATTTGGCGGTCCAACCGAGTGTAACTGTAAATGTATAGAAAAGGGGGTTAAGTAGCGCATGTTGGTCATCGTACGGAGAGTACGAAATGTGTTTACATAAGTTTCCTGTCCTGATTATTTGTTTCCAGTAGATCAATGTAATGCTGTATTCCAAGTTTAGATAAAGAAGATTTTTTTTTAATTATTTTTTTCACGGGGTTCGAACCCAGGACGATCCCGAAAACGAAACCCGATTAGGTTTTTTATGTCTGCATATGGGTCGAGCGCCTTAGTCCATTCGACCAAGCGCCCGCCTAGTTAAATAAGATTTAACGTTAACTTGTTTGAGTGTGACGTAACAAACGCCCTAGCGGGAGCAATGCAGCAATTTGTTTATTCAGCGTCAAAGGGGACACAAGTAACCGAAGTATTTTGTAAACGCATATCAATTTGTTTTCTTTTCATCGTTGGTACCACTAAACTGGTAACAATGAAATACCACAGAAAAAAGCAAAAACGATGCACATGAAAGTATTGAGATAATAACTGGAAATATATCCGGATATCTCTCCAAAGGTTTCATTACGTTCATTAACACCACGAGTGCAGTTGAACTGATGATTGATAACCAAAACTAAACAAAAAATCAATGTTACACATATTTTTTAGTTTACATAGTTGTGCAAACAGGATACAACACATTTAAAGTTAACTTATCACTCACATATCTTACCAGAAGAATAACAACGTTGTTGAAAGCCTTTTTCATGAATTTGTTTGTGAGCCCAATGTTTCTGGTCACCAATGAGATTGATTTTACAGAAAATCCATGACAAAGGTAGCTTAGCACAAGAAAAATTATGGAGGTGGCGACAAGCTGCAGCGTTTGACCATCTTTCATCAGCAATGGACTCATACTAAAACTTGTTAAATATAAAAACCAAGATACAAAAACTCCAGGGACCTCATCATACAACAAACAAGCAGATCTGTAAAACAATTAGGTTATTACAAATATTGTTTGTGTGGGTACTAAATTGTTTTATACATACACAGCTGGAATAAGAATTGATTTTTCATGAACTTGGTACGAAAATAGGAAGAAAATCAAAGAAACATTGACCTGCAAACAATTTGACAGATATTATCAGATGACACACCTAACTATTGATTATTTAAAACTTACTAGTGCTAGTTTCAAATTTCTGAAACTTGGATTGAAAAACAGGTGTAGAGATGAGGGTAATGAAAATAGAAGTGTTGTAAGTGCACATAATCTCACAAGAGCTTGTTGCTCAAGAATTTCTCTTAGCTTAAGTATCTAAAAGAAAATACTATTTGAAAATAACCTATGCAGCAGCAAAACTAGGAAATACAAATATTACAGGAGAAACAGAACACCAAAAATTGGCAACTTTGTCTTCATAAAGACCACGATTCAGGGGAAATAACCTCTGTAAAACAGTTTGGGCACTGTCAACACTTGATAAATATGGGGCCCAAAGTATTACAAAACTGATCAGCACAGTCATTCCAAGTTCAACAATCTTCCTTAAGCTGTTAAATTTAAAACAAGTGGTAACTTCTAATCTGGATTACATTATAATTATATAGCTTACCAAATAGACCAGGAATTTTTCATTGATTTTCCTAGCAGGTAAAAAAATATAGGTAGAGCATGGTACAACTCCATTTGCTTGTAATTTAGAGCTAATGTAAATGCTATTGAGCCAAGCAAATTCCGGTTGCATCTAAATGCAACAATCGCCCAAATCATTAGGCCCAAGCTAAAGTTGTTGTATTGAAAGTGTCCATGGTCAATTAAGATTAACCCAGGATAGAACAAAGTCAACAGGGTTAATGTTGTATACAAGAAATTGTTCTTTCCATTTGTTTTCATTTGTACAAGTCTTAATGCAAGTATGGCAGGAAAAAATATAAGGATGTCAACCAACAAAACAGTTGATCTCATAAATAGTTTGTGTTCATAACTTTCAGTACCTCTTGATTTTGACAGCTTAACCCAATCAGGTTGCATATAAAATGCTCTGAAAAAATATAAAATTGAACAACAAATAAACATTAATATGACCATATATGGATACACATTTGATACATACATAAGACCACAAAACCAACTATGATATGCAGTTAGCGGTGGGTAGTCCAATCCCCAATAAAGCATGTCATTTGCTGATGAGTTGGTATACCAGTTTTCAACAGGCAAATTATAAGTTATTTCTTGCCAATGTCGTTGTGCTTCATAATCTCCAAACATTGGGTGGTTTCCTTTCCCTGTTTGCAAACAAAACAGATGACCATATTAACTTTGCACATGTGGTGTTTTGCGAGATCAAAGTGTCTTGGATTAAATGTTATTGTAGACATATTTTCTTCTGTTTAACATAGTTGTCTTGCCACTTACCTGAATACGGACCAAGTGCGACACACCACCGTATCAAAATTGAGCCGATTAAATGTAACAGGACTGCAGTGAAACCCTGCGTCAAAATGACTTGAAAGCGCTTCATAATGTTTCAGTACACCGTACGTTAACACCGTACGTTATCTGGTGAATGAAAAAAGGCGCTTTGTCAAGCAAGGTAATGGTGTGCTGGGACTTTAAAAAACTTATGTTTTGTTTATTTAAACAATTCACGACAAACGGTTTATCGAACAAAGTATTAAAACATCCATAATAAACCTAGAGAAAAAGTTCAGAAAACACAACAGAATAATGAATGCTATTTACACGTGAAACTTTGATATGTACTGTACTGTACCATCAATTCATTACAACGACTACGACTGCAAAGTACAAACATGACGCAGCATGAAACAGCATTTTTGCAAAATATTATTTCGGGAAGACAAAAGTTACTATATTAACCTTTATACGATATTATCCAGATATTTTGTGGTCCCAATTGATTTGTAAAAATAATTAGTAACGAACTTAAGACTAGAAACAACGTGTTGCAAATCTTTACCGCTTGGGGTAAATGGTGATTGGTGACGTCATGATACGAATGTGCTGTTCGCCGGTAGCCCGGGTGAAACTGAAGTTTCGCCGATTAAATAACTAGTCACAACGATAGATGCTAACAGCACGCTTCGTACAGGAATAGCCACATCATTAAAAATTCGCATATGGTGCTTGTTACGCTTCTTGCCAAGCAAAATACAGGTGCGCTGGTTGAGGAACTTTGCAGAGCGGGAAAGTTTGCAGTCCTGTATACTACTCGACGCCCAGGCTAAACCTCGTTCCGCAATCCGCACACACAACGAGTTTGCTCAAGTTCAGAAATCTGTTGCTGGATGATCAGATTTTCTTTTTATAGTCAACCAAGTGTGTATAAAGACGTGCAAGTTTCAGTTCGTTGTTCTGCACAAGTTATTATTGTTTGGACAAAGCACACATAAAATATCCCAGGTCAAATTTATCAAACGTATTGCATAATATCATAATATTTGAAATTTTACAGAATAAATAGGAAAAAATAGGTACTGTTAATGAAAAGTTTAATAAGTGTGGTTTTTCATCAAATCAAACTTTTTAGCCACAAAATGCCCAAGCCTCAAGTTGTCATGGTTCTTGGTGGACCAGGTTCTGGTAAAGGCACCCAGTGTGCCAAAATTGTTGAGGTAATTGGTTTTAAACATCTGCATTAGATAAATAAGTAAAACAAGTATCATAATTGTTTTTGACATTAACAGAAATTTGATTATGCTCACTTGTCTGCTGGTGACTTACTTCGGGCCGAACGAAACAACCCTGAATCAAAAGAAGGCCAATTAATTGCTAACTACATTAAAGATGGAAAAATTGTACCTGTCGAAATTACTTGCAGGCTTTTGGAAAAGGTTTATGCATGTGCAATATTAAATACATGCCTAAACTTTATGTACATTCTAACCGAGTTGTTGCAGGCTATTTTTGCTTCAGGAAAAGATAAAATTCTTGTTGATGGATTTCCAAGAAATCAGGATAATGTGGATGGTTGGAACAAGCAAATGGGAGATCGGGTGTTGGTCAACTTTGTTCTCTTTTTCGAATGCCCAGAAGAAGTATATATTTAACCATTTTTGATTTATTAAAGACTATATTTTGTTTCCAGATTTTATGGCTAAATTGTATCATTGCAGCATTGTTTTTAACAATAGCAAGTTTCTCACTGCCCTTTTGCTTACTTACATTAAATGTTTTTATTAAATAGGTGTGCACAACAAGAATTATGGAGCGTGGTAAAACAAGTGGAAGAACTGATGACAACATAGATAGTCTTAAAAAAAGATTTATCACATACATCAATGAAACAATGCCCATTGTTAATCATTATGAACAATTAGAAAAAGTTAGAAAGGTGGATGCCAACAGAAGTCCAGAAGAGGTAAATGTGTGTAAAGATGTCATATTTTTTGCCACATACAATAAAAAAAACACTTTGTGCAGGTTTTCAGAGATGTTGAGAAGCTATTTTCTTGAGTTTTTTCTTCTCCCTTAACTTTGTATTGCAACATATGGACAGAAAGCAGTACAATGTACCTATTTAATTGCTAATAATTTCCTAATCATTGAAGAACTTACTATGGTATATTTTGCAGTAGATGATGCAAATGACAGGACACCTTTTTCTCATTTGTTGTCAATCAAACTATATTGTTTGAAACCTTTTTTATATCCTAGGCACTTACTATCAATGTAGAATATGTGTTTGCTTTTTACCCGGCAGTTGGCATTTTTATTATAAGTTGGGTGCTCATGATGAAAATAACCGCTAAAAATGTCCAAAAAAGATTTATTCTCAAGTATGGGCTCATATTTTCTGCCTGCTTAATTATCCAACCAACCACTTGTTCTATTCTGACTACCTGAAATGCTTTTATTACCTGCTTTACAAATGTAATCTGTTTTAAAGCATGTTAAATACACCCTGTCATTTGTTTACATCAAATTTATCCAACCTTGTTGTTACTGTCGTGTAAACACATAAAATTTAGTCTTTGCAAGCCAGTTGTTTAAATGTTCTTTCAGTGTGGATATAAGATTTTAAATAAAGGTTTCGATAATTAATACCAAATTAGGTCTTAATCTTAATGTAACTTAAATATTGAGAAAGTTGTTTATTCTCTAATCTTAAAACCATAATACCACAAACACCTTGACATGCAATAATTTTTTCCACTACCCACATACATAGATATTTTGGCTCCCCAGAGCGCATTTTAAAAGCGATGTTTACTCGACGATAAAACAAATAAACACAAAGATTTGTAGACGCAACAGTTCCTTCTTCTGTTTCATAAAAAAATAATAATAAAAAATTGGATGTTAAACCCTACTGGAATCGAATTTAAACGTTCAAATTACGTGATATATGCTGTTTAAACAGATATTTCGGACAAGCTTACCCAGATGATTTCCAAAAAAACTATAGACGCGTAACTGCACCAAGAAATTCATTTGAAGCACATGGGTGGGCAAATCTATGGACCAAAACCATAAACACGTTTACGACTTAACTCGACCTGCAATAACGTGAGTGACGGATCAGTTGACGCTCTCCAAAAAAACCCAGCTTCCATTGTCACGTTAAATTTTGCATAGCGTAGTTTCCTTTGAATGACGACAGAGTTCCTCACACAATAGTTTCCACTGTTTGGCGACTGCTTCAGGTTTTAGTATCAATCTCACGCTGATAGGACGTTCATTCAATATTAGCATGCGTCATCTTAGGTATTGCAAAACCTATCGCAGTCCCAACAGTGATTCATAAAATCCTAATTGACGTGTTGTATTGTTCTAAGCGGCTTGTTAGTCTTACTTTGCCGCTAAACAAAGTTTATGCCGCAATCGTTACCTGACAGCAGTACTTTCGCGTTCGCCCTCGCTGTGACAGCAGACTTTGGACAAGGAATACTATTTTAGGAAGCCTGTGAATTCGGATTTAGCGCAGTGCCTGGCAGTCGGTTGCAGGATGGTTTGTATAAAACTGATTATCTTTTCGACAGCAAACGATGGATGTAGTGGCAGGTATAGTCTGCGAGTTTTAAGATATCACAGCGTTGCGGTCAGATGACTGTACTGATATTTGATGTTGTTTTGTTCGGCTTTACAGTTCGTTATTAATTAGAGGAAGTTTATTTTGTAGATAGTGCGCAACGCTCATCTTTAATATTTTATCATAACACCAGTGCAACGGAAACAATGCTAACGCTGCACTGTCACACTTAAGTACGCCTAATTATCAATAAGCTATACCGAACAGCATGATTATATGAAGCTCTGTTTCGCAATACCCACCTTAAGGATATGTCATTATTAGCCTTGCCAATCAAATCAAGTGAAATAAGCAAGGCAAAACTAAAAATGCTTAAGTACATAAGAAGTCAGCACTGTTATTGGACATGGCTCACTCAATTCCAGAATCATGTAAATACTAATGCGGAAGTATGACTCACTTGAGCAACCGAAACAGCTTGACTCTATAATTTTTCATAACTTTCGCTGTTTGTTTCTTGTGTAGCGTTTATTGAAAATATGAATGCTGTGATATATAATGCCTCATCGTATTGAAAAAGTGTGTGTGCTTGGAAATACCGATGTTGGAAAAACTTGTGTGACTTTACGCTTTGTTGAAGACCGCTTTGACGAATCCGCCGCAAACACCATAGGTGCAGCTTTCAAGTCGCGCTACTTTACTTCTGAAAGTGGAACAACATTCAAATTTCAAATTTGGGATACCGCTGGACAGGAAAGGTATGGCCTTTATTTGCCCCAAAAATTGTATGTTTAGGAGATTTGAAAGTTTAAAATAAAATGCTTTGTAACTGTATAGTCAATCATTTCGCAAATAAAATGTCGAAAACCCAGCATATACACCATGCATTCGCGTATTTGTTGTGCTAAACGACGTCATAAAGAACGCATAGCGTCCTGAACCCTGGATGGCCTTTGAAAGTATGACGCAAAAGATTCAGAGTTGGCCCAAATCTTGCCCACTGTGAGATGTGTGTCTCTGCAGACTTTCTACACGGAAAACATTTCAAAATTTTGGTTGGGGGACTTATTCATACGTCCCTCCTCAATATTTTTATTTCAATTGTTTTAAAAAAATGTTACGGATTTATTTTATTAAGGAAACCCAAAGTCTTGTTTAAATGTTTAAAGCGCGTTCAAAGCTGGGTTATTGTTGCATTAAAACAATTTTAGCACTTTTTGAATACTTTTGTACCAGTTTGACGATCGCAAATAAACTGAACAGCGTTTTAAGTCCATCTTAGCCGAAATGTAACCCATTTTTTCGACATAAAAATCTGTATTGTGACGTCATAACTTTCATTTAGTTGTCATCTGCACAATAATATCACAAGAACAAAAGTCCCCTCCAATTATTTCAATTGATTTGCGCCACTGGTTTAAATGAATGTTTTTCGTGCATTGACTTAATTAAACTTGAAAGTGTCTGTTATCGCACTTTTGTTAAAGTTTGTCTCCGCATTTTACCAATTTAAAACCAGAACTCGTTTTACCGAAATAATAGTTACGGAAATTCATTGTTTTCCTAATCGCTTACTTCGTGTGTCTTAAAAGTATTTTTCCTTTTTTTTCGTCGTCGAAAGCAAGGCTGGATTAAGGGAAGTGGTAAAGAATAGACAATTATCCAAGCCCCCCGGAACAAGATGCCCCAGAAAGGCAAAAAATACTGTTATTTTGACAAAAAAATAGTTTAATCTTTGGATAAAATCGAGTACAATTTTTGCTCCCATACGCGTTACAAGGATTCCTAATTTATGGGAATCCTGGTAACTTCATTTGCACAATTACGTATGGTTAGACCTTGATGTGTAGTCGTCGAAAAAGGCACGTGAAATGTTAAATGTTAAAAAAAACTTGTTTTTGCTGTAGGTACAAAGCTCTTGCTCCAATGTACTACCGCGGTGCATCGGTGGTGATTCTCGTGTTCGACCTAAACCAACGCTCAACGCTGCAAGGTGTAAAGTATTGGATGCAAGAGCTGCAACAAAATGGTCCGGAAGACGCTGTGATTGCACTGGTCGGGAACAAACGTGACCTCGCCGAACAAGGTCGCGAGGTTTCAACTGTTGAGGGAAGGAGACATGCCAAAGCAATGAACGCATTTTACTGGGAAACGAGTGCTAAAACTGGCGAAAACATCATGGAGTTGTTTGAGGACGTTTGCACACTGCTGGAAAATCGAGCACCCACGGTTTCGACTAATCACAGTTTTCGTATCGGCGCAAGGACAGCAAACTGTGCGTCAAATGATGAAGAACCACGTAATGCAAAACAACGACGCTGTTGTTCCAGTTAATTTCACCATCCGTTAAAAGCGATCACTTTTATACTTTTATCACATTCAAGTGAAATTAAGCTAAAACTAAAAGGACCAATCAAATGTACTTTCTTGTTACTGTTTTCATATGCGGTGCTGTGCAAAGTTTTCTTTTTGTTTTGCACCTGATGAGATTGGTCCGTCTGTAAACAGAGGTATAGGACAAACAAGCGAAAGACGGGTTATAGACTGAAGAGGTATGGGGCTGTTGCATTTGTCTCTTGAGCACTTTTTTAGGTGACCTAACCTCTTTCAACCTCTACCCTCTGCTATTAATAGCGATTTAGCTCTTTTATTGTCTTTTGACGCTATACTATATATACATTGACCGGTACATCATATAGAATTAATTACCCGTGGGTTAATGGGTATTAACAGATAAAACGTCCTAGTTTGAACTATTGGTAATATTTTCTCAGGTTGTAATTAAATGCCAATTTACTTCTTTTGCTAAATTAAACGAAAAACATAAATATGAAGGATATACCGAAAAGGTAGTCATCACATTGTGAATGCACCTCGCAGTATCGAGTACGATTCTCCTGTAACTTTGGCACTTCTATAGTGCGTCACCCTTGTTACACCTGGTTGGCACTTTCGCATCCTTGTGTGAAGCATTTACTCGCATAAAGGAAAATTGGGGGTACATTTAATCGGCTGCCCCTGGAAATTTGCAAATTGACAAAAAGCAAAAAATAATAACCATTGTTTTTACATAGCGCCCTTCTCTTGTCACTTTTTATCGACGACTGTTTTTGGTCGACGTGCACTGTTATCACCTTCGTGCCTAATTAGAGGCGGAAACTTCAACGCAGCTTCTGGATTTTGTGAAGGACCTTGACTGAATGTCGTCTTGACGTGACTAAATTATATTGTCGGTATTTGCTTTGTCATACTCTTCGAGTAGGTGATGCAGAAATTACCAATTTTATTTCTAAAAAGGGGGTATTACTACGCCCAGTCGTGCGCAAATTTAGCAGAGAGATAATCATACCTATATAGATCACTGTGGGCGTGACGTGTTTTATGAGCACCAAGAGCTGACGAATTGTATTAGTAGGGTTAGTTTTGATTTGTGTGGGCTTGAGTGAGCAGCAATGGAAACTCAAGCTTTTCTCAAGTTGAAAGCCGCTTTGATCGCTTGCAACATTGTGTGCATGGTAAGTAAATGATAGCGCAAAAAAATGAAATGGTAAATTCGAGCGTTTACCGCATCGGAATGTGTGTGTTTAGGGGCCCCGATGATTGCTGTATTGCATATATCCGCTGGTAATTACCGGCAAACCTACATTAACGTTGATCCATTCTAAGTCATAGCAATCAAAACTCGCAAACCACAGGGAAAAACTGAAAAATAAACACAATTTTCCGAAGCTTACAGCGTTTAGTTTTATTTCGATTTCTGACAATTTTTAAATTATACCTTCGATAGCACGTACGATTTCAAAAATTGTCTTCTGTAATGCAGTATTTTCTGTAATGCATGTGCAGTATTTTTAGTGTGCCATTATACGCTGAACAAACATTGGGTCATGGACTAGTTTGTTAAAATTCAGTTTTTGTTAAATATGGGCTGCCTACTCCCTACTGTCGTTTTAATAATGATCCTACATTCAACATCATTTTTTTCACGCAGTTGAGTTGCTATTTTGTAGATTGCTGGATTTGTTGTTCTCGTTGTTGGATCCTGGGCTAACGAACGTTTTAAGTTGACCAGTAACATATTGTCAGTGAAGCCAGTTAGTTTTGAGGATGCTACATATTGCCTCATCGCTGCTGGAACCTTGACGATCATAGTGGGGCTGTGGGGAATATGTGGAGTTGTCCGGGACAATAAAATGCTGATTACATTGGTACGGAAGTATACATACCTAACTGTTTTCCATCTAAGCACCGTGTTGTTTTTAGTATACCGGTTGTATGGTAGCAATGGTGGCATTGGCAATGGCAACTACAATCCTTGTATTTTGTTTCTGGGGAAACTTTGAAAGAGACTATAAGGCGGTCGCAGTGACATCATTGAAGAGACATTATCACACCACAGCTCATACTGCTGCAACTGTCACAAATGCATGGGACACCTTGCAAAGAAAGGTTATTTATAAGTACAACTTGGTTAATTGTGGTTGGCTGATAGTATGCAATACAATGATTTTCGTGAGTTTACGATGTCTGATTGGTTAGTGAAATCGATTGATTGACTCTTCACCTCTGTATAGATTGTAAAAGTTTCGTTTATGCCATTGTAACCATTAAACTGTTTTTTTAACCTTGCCCCATTTACATCCAGGACAATTGCTGTGGCTTTACAAATGGATCTGATTACAACGGCAGCGTATTTTATACCTCGACCGGACAGCCTTGGCCAACGTCATGTTGCGTGTTTTCTGCCATCGGACAAATAAAAAATCGTACAACTTGCACTTTACAAATTCTTAATCAAGTCACCACTAACGCTCATAAGGTAATATTTTGAGTACAAGGCCCACTATAAGCCTGTAACAAGAGTTTTTGTTCTATTTAGGGATGCGGTAAAGTTATCGAAGGTCAAGTTTATTCCTACGTGGCGGCAGTTGGATCATCTGCTACAGTGTTAGCTGTCCTGCAGTTGCTCAGCATTTTTATGTCTTGTGTCATAATTTGTCGAATCGACAACACATGGCTACATCTGTAATGCCAAGTGCAAATCTTTAGTTTAAAATATGTTTTAAATTGTACATGAAGGGCGTAAAAATAAAAAGAAAAGATTGTTGGCCTTGTGATGCGCCGTGTGTTTGGGTTTCAAACAATATTTTTACGCGTGATTTTGGTCTTCGTTTGGTCAATTGTGTACATAGATAACTTTGGAGGGAGAAGGGGGTGTAAAATCTTCTTACCCTTCCATGTATTTTTATGTCAACAGCATATTATACACTCGAGCACATCGTTTCAGTTTTGTTATCCCATAAACGTTAAACGTAATCCCTCTTTTGTTACGCCACAGTAGCATTGTGCCGTTTTGTTCAACAAGTAGCTTTTAACAACCTCAACACGGGCGTCTCTTTGTACCAGTTTTTGTTTACGTCACAAAGGCTTACTGGTCCGGCTGGAAAAGCCAAGTAATATGAATGAAACGGCTGACCGTCTGTGACAGCATTTGTTCAATTTTTAACACTGGGAAATGGATCCACCACCGCGCTGTTTTTCGGTTGTGCTGTTTTGTTTGTTTTTGGTGAGTTATGAGTTCGTAAAAAAGTTCTGTTAGTGTGGACTATAAGGTGAGACCTTATCTTCATTGCTTGGTTTTGCACAGAGTGGAAGCATTGCGTTGTTTGGTGTGTCAGTTTGGGTGCTGATAAAATACGAAGCTGTGCAGGATTTGGTTGCATCCACGCCGACCTTGCTTGAAGATTCGGCATTTTGTGGTATTACTGCAGGATCCGTTGCATTTATTACAGCAATATGGGGCGTATGCGGCATTCGTCGCAACAACAAACTCGTACTTAGCGTGGTAAGCAGAATTACGTATACATACACCATTGTAGCGAAGTTGGGAAATTTGAAGGTCAGTTTTTACGTAACCACGTAACCGTTGTTAGTCGTGCATAAAGAACACTTAAATTGCGCTCAAACATAAAAAAGTTTTGAAAAATCACAGTAGGCAGCAACTATACAGATGTAGCGAAATGACATTAGACAAATAAAAAAGTTTAATATAGGAAGTTCCGGTAGTTGTTGATTGACGCCAGGGTGCATGTGCCCTACATTGGGAGCTGTCGAGCCTTATCAGTCAATTGCACAAAATTGATAAGGGAGTCAATGGGCTTCTCATAGCACAACAGCAGTTACGGGGTGCAACGCATCAAAACAAATATTATTATGTTTACAATTTACAGAGCGTGGCAGGTTTGTTCATGACGGCTTGTATAGAATTCGTGGTCTTCATCATGGCGTTTTTGTTTGTCGGTCAGTTTGACCAACACTACGGCAGCGTTGCAATAGCTTCCCTGAATAAGCACTACCGATGTACGAGTGCCGCGGCTGCCACAGTCACTACAGCATGGGACGAATTACAAACAACGGTGAGGCGTGTGGTGCATATTGTCACACTTGGACCCATGTGTTTTACGGTTGGCAAATTGATCGTTTTTGTGTGATAGAATCAATGTTGCGGTTTTTACAATGGAACGGATTATGTTGAAAGCTTTTATGACCTAACAACCTCCCATCTTCAACCCTGGCCATTCTCGTGCTGCTCAACATCAGAATCTGGCAACATTGTTAATATGGGAACTTGTCTGGACAGCGAAAATATTTCTGACACTCACGCAAGCACGGTAGTAATTAATAGCTTACTGGTTAATCTTTTCCAGTTATATTTAACAGTCTTTCGGTTTCGTTTGAAAAAAATGTTTTCTAGGAACCAAAATTTATTTTGTATTGCAAAACAAAAATCATTTATCAAATGTTTGATATTACCTCATCCAAAGAGTCAAACATAATTAACGGAATAAAGTATCAGTTTTTGTATGTGGTAATGCTTTTGCAAGCAATTACTCTAAGCTTTCTGATGTGCTGGTAACAGTGGCTAGACCCGACGCATTTTTTCGTGGACAATCAAAACATCAAGAAATATCTGGGTTGAATTTAAGATGCAGTGAGGAAGCGACCTTCGCGAATCTGCCATAATTACTTTATTATTAGGGATGTCAAGATTACTTGTCCTCAATGTTGACGGGTTGTGGCCTGGCAGTTGGACTGGTTGCATTTATCCTATTCATCGTCCAAATTCCACTTACTATAACAACGGTGTTTTCACTGAGAAACTACTTGAAGTACAAGCAAGACGAAGAGCCGGTTCCCCCGAAACCAATTAACATCGCTATGCAGAAAACATCAAACGCAAATGTTTACTACGACTCATAACTGTTGATGATGATTTATTACAATGTTTTAGGGGGTGTAACGACATGTTTAGAAGCAAATGGTTTTTCTAGCACTTATTTTTTCTAACATCCTTTTCTAATCATTTTTTGTCACTTATTGCGTGTTTTGCCACAATTTTGAATAAAAAGCGATTTCATGTGAAAATAAACTTAACTGGTCCATCAAAACGAAACGATTTATCATCACTTTGCCACGTTAGCCACAAGGCGTCTTGCAACAAAATTATCGAGTCATAAATGTTTGGATTTTCATTCATAGTTTCTTCGTTTGAGCCTTGAAGTTAAGGTTGGTTGCAATGACACTGAAATTGCGACAGTTTTGTCCACATCCTAAAAGGTTTGGATAGTGATGAGACAAGTATGCTTGCCCGAAATCTGTTCACCTGCGTAGATAGATGTTCGCGACTTTATGACACGTCTGAGGATGATGTAAAATTTGCCGGAAGTATTTACCACATTGTATCCAATCGCTACCGAATTATAGCCACGACANCCGCACGTTTCGCATTCGAACGGTTTCTCTCCGGTGTGCGTCTTCAGATGGCGATACAGGTTCGCTTTCGTGCCAAAAGTCTTGCGACAGGACGGACATCGGAACGGTCGATCACCGGTGTGAGTCCGTAGATGGTCTGTAAAGGTTTTGCAGTTTTTTGTAAAGCAATAACCAACACGTTAACCAACACGATTTACACGTAAAGTGAAGATTCAAATAGGTACGCCACGCATCACATTTTATGGAACAAAATTGTGCACTGCTTATGTTCGTCCACTGAGTTACAAATATTTCACCAAATGCATGGCGTTTGATTAAAACGCTATTTAAGGTCCACTCAAAACGAAACAGCCATAAAAGCCCAGATCACAGAAAATCATTCAGTTTTGGTACGTGTAGTAACTGCTTCAAAAACGTTAATTCGTGTGAGATTTGCAACATAGACCTTTGGAACAAAAGTGTCTTGACCAAAACGTATGCACAAGCAAATGCGAGTCGAAAAAACACAAAATTTGTTTGAATTGCACGAAAGTATATGGGTTTCATTGCTCACCGACAAGTGCGCCCACAGTTTTGGGTTGAATTTCGCACCGCTGCGTTGGCCGCCTTTTGTCTCAATTGTTTCTTCAAGTGTCATTTACGTTGTCACTAAAAATACCCTTCCGCAGTGACTAGGCGTGTGTATCGGGTGGGTTGCTCCACTTTTTAAACAACGACTGCTGTGGGATCCGGTACATTTGTGAGTAAAGTGAGTTCACAACGTTTGAGTAAACACAGCGCATCAAAATGGAAGAAAAATATTACAGGCGGTGCAAGAATTTGATGGTTGTTTTCAACCTTCTATTTTTGGTAAGTAACCTTACAAATATCTAAGCGCATTGAATAATATCTTTTTCAATTAGACAATTTGTGTCACAGTTAGGAGGCTTGACATTGCTCGGTCTTGGAATATGGGTAGTTGTTGATTACCAGTCATTCAGTGGAGCTGTGTCATCCAATGTGATTTTCCAATATGCGGCTTACATCGTTATCGGAGTTGGCGTGCTCATTACTATCATTTCCTTCTTTGGGTGTTGTGGCGCTTGGAAAGAAAACAAATGTCTTCTGGTTACAGTAAGTTTCGTATTTTTACCAAAGTTGCTGATAAGGGTAATAAGGTAATATTCACTCTAAAATTGTCGAAACTATTTCTTCCATTAGTTCATTACTTCCATTGTGATATTTCTGGTGATTGAAGTGGTGGCAGTGGTGCTTGCATTCCTTTTCACGACCACCTTTGAGTCGGTGATTCAGGATGCTTCTCTGGCTTCGATCAAGCTCTACTCAAGCGACTCGTCAAATCCTGTTACGTCAAGTTGGGATAGTGTCCATACGTCGGTAAGCTGCCCTGGTCANTCGGTGATTCAGGATGCTTCTCTGGCTTCGATCAAGCTCTACTCTAGCGACTCGTCAAATCCTGTTACGTCAAGTTGGGATAGTGTCCATACGTCGGTAAGCTGCCCTGGTCAGAATTTGTATACGGATTTAATTGATACAAACTGACAATTACACGCTTTTCTGTAGTTTAGTTGCTGCGGATACAGGAACGGGCAAGACTTTGCTGGAAGCGCATACGACCTGGGCGCAAGCCATAGTAACCCGTGGCCGGAGACCTGTTGCGTCCGCCGAACCAGCGGCAGCGCCCAGTTCGTGGACAGAAACTCGTGCCTGAATGCAGCAGCAAGTGCGGCATACACAAACGCGAATACAGTAAGTCATATCACGTTCACATGAAAATCGATTCTTTACGACCATAAACAAAAAGAAAGGGTTTAAGTTTGGCCGCATTTGCCCTAAATAAACCCAGTATTCTTATTACGCTCAGAACAACTTTAAATGTAGAGTTAAAACAGTATTGTTTGAGGTAAGGTTAGAGCACTACAGTAGACTGGAGTAAATGTAACTTAACACTTGCGAAATCTTGAAATTACGCAATTCAGCTCTTGTTTTATTGTGCTCAGGGATGTTTCACAGCATTAGGCAACCTCGTAACACAATACGCTGGTGTGGTTGGAGGAGTAACGGCTGGTTTGATGGTTCTGCAACTTCTTGCTGTCATTTTCGCTTGTTGTGTTACGTCCAACCTGCGCTCCAACAAGGTTCATCAGATTTGGGGCTGATGTAATTCCTGTCGCGGTGGTTTTGTTGACGTGCTTGTATCTTTTTATGTTGTTTGTTTTAAAAAGCGCCACAAAAAACTTGTTTACATTTATCTGTAGTTGTATAATTGTCATTGGCACTTGTTCGGGGATCATAGGTCAAAAAGATTTGTGTAAACTTTTTTGTCATCAAAAGTTTTATTTTTGTTTTAAAATGAAAAACAAAGGGATTTTGATTGGGTATTTATGTGATTTATTGGCGCCACTACTTTACTCAACAAGATATGAAGCAAAACCATCGCCCTTATTGCACGTATTTTCCATTCCCCGCAACCCGTTTTCCACAGTTATAACGGCGTACATTACTTTTTTTTGAAACACACGTGATTATTACAAATATTTGCACTTTTACCAGTTCCGATATTTTAACCGTTTCTATTTTACTTTCAATAATAAATATTTCCCCTAATATGTGGTACATCGTTACATTCAAAGTAGATTTCAACAACAGTCGTATATTTGCGGACAAACACGAATAAAATGTAACGTAAGGTAACTTAACAGGTTGCAACGACACAAAAACAACACATATAGATTTTGCCAAGACATCGTTCAATATTTTGAGGACACTAAAGTTAACAACAAACAACTTAAGTAGGCACCATTTAAAAGTTTATCTTATCCCTGAACGAACGTTTTTGCAACAGCAGTCATACTGTTGATAGAGATATAATTTATCGTAGAATTGGTTTAAATGGCCAGGGCTGCACAACTAAAAACAAACTTGTGCAGGCTGCATGCTAGCGCAAAGTATTAGAAATTGTTGGAATTTATGTAGGGTGGCCGTCGAACTTCTTCCGCAATAATGAAAAGTGAGATCAAACTCACTTATTTTGAATAGAAGTAATAAAGCCAAAAATGTTTATTACTGCCGTACGACGAAACGGGGCGTGCTCGCGTAGATATTTTGGTTCAGTGTAAATATTTTGGTATGTTGTGCAGCCTGATTTACCGGACACTTTTTGGCAAAACTCAGTAACTCGATTCGACTAACTTATATGAAACCAAAAATTGCACAATGAATGCCAATCTGAAATGGACTCGCCAAATATTTACTACGTCGAGTCGGTATTGTAAACATGGACGTCATCAGAGACACTCACAACCACGTAACGCGTTGCCGTGCCAACTTCGTCGCCTTCTTCCTGTGCAACGATCACCGACTGCATGTTGGGGTCAATGGAGCATGACTCCCCTTCCCCCACGTGACTCTGCAGGGCAATTTTTCTGATCGACGAATATCTCGCGTCATCATGCTGATCGACAAGGACTTGGCCACCGTCCAACAACGACGCATCGATGTTGTTAGCGAAGACGACGCCATCGGTCATGATAGCAACGTGCATCGGAACGCTGTCGCGTGACGTCATCGCGAATGATGACGTAACGTTGGTGGCGGACAGGGAGGGATCAGTTTCCGTGGACATAGCGCTTGAAATGGACGCATCACTGCCCATTACCGATGCGCCGCTCCTTGGTAAAAATGATGAGATGCAACATTGAATTGGACTCGACAGCGAGCTTTCGTCCGAATCTTGGGGAATGGCTGGCAAATACAAAACACAATCAGTTTTGGGAACACAAGACACGGGCTTACAGAGTAGCTTTATTAAAAACATAACTGCCAGAGAATTTGTATGTGGCGAATACATGGCATTGTAAACGTTTCGTCAATCATTGTTATTAAAATGACGAGAAACTCAAAACCGTGCGTTATGTACACAAGTGAGAGGAACTATATACAAGCTCTATGGCAGGGATGTTTAAAGTTAAAACCAGCAAGTAAAAGCACCAAATAGTTGCAAAATTGTATTTAAACTTTCTACGTGCAAGGAAGTAACATGACGTTAACCAACAGTGCTGTGTGAAGTACTAACTTGATAACAGGTAGGTATTTCCGTCAGTGAGAACCCCTTCTCCAATTATTTTGTCAACAGACACCACGCGTAACATGGAAGGATCCAATTCGATGTTTCGCTCCTGAGCTTGGGTCAATGTCTAGAAACAAACATCCTTTGTAAGACTGGAAACATTCGTGTTTGTAAACTGAGCGAACAAACGCAGGCTTCTTAGCAGAATTAAAATGTCACGTATTCAGTTACCATGTTTAGGAAAATTTGACACAACAGTGACATGTCATGTATTCAGACTAACAACACAAAATCACGTGTTTTAGCCTCAGGTAGTAATTTATGCAGCGTTGGCAAAGGTGAACGCTTTCCAAAAGCGCNCGGGTAGTAATTTATGCAGCGTTAGCAAAGGTGAACGCTTTCCAAAAGCGCTGATGTTTTTTCATTTCTAAAGAAACTCCATACCAATTTCGTGTCCACATCCATTTTACTGTCGTCGTCGGACGTCGTCAGGGTCATGACAGGACAAGACACTCGATGTCGCTCGAGAGCCGCACCATTTGACCAGGCCGATCCGCAATTTTCGCATTTATGTTCGGGACTGGAAACGACCATCACCGGGCAAACCGGCCGATGGCGCTCCAGAGCTGATCGACTCGCCCATCCTAAGCCGCAATTCTCACACTTAAAGCTGCAAAATATTAAAAAAAGGTAGAACCACAAGCCCTGGTAACATGTGGAGGGATGTCTGTTACGTTTGCCAAGTGGTCTTGTTTGTGAACAGAAACCAGAATTTTGCGTCTAGGTAAACACAGATTTCAATATGGTTTAAGTCAATATAATAACCAAAAAACCTACGCAGTAACGTCGTGTATTTTGTGAACGTGCTCCCGCATATATTGAATTCTTGTAAACGTTTGCGAGCAGATATTGCACTGGTGGGGACGTTTGCCGTTGTGTCGTAGAACGTGTCTAGCAAGGTCATCTGGAAAGATACATGTTAAAACTGGGCTCAAAGTAATTTTCGACAAGAAAATTGTTCTTTCCACTTTTTGTACATGTTTCAGTTGGCGATTTATTGGGAAAGTTATACGCCTGGGGGTGACTTACTTTTATATTGGAACCTTTGTTCGCAGAACTCACAAGAGAAGCGTTTTTCGCCAGCATGACGTAATTCATGTGCACGGAGGTTGGTTTTCTGTCGAAACGACATCCCACAAATCTCGCATAAGTAGGGACGACGATCGGAGTGGATCAAACGATGGGCGTCCAGCGGTCCGCGCTGCGTGAAGCGCTTCTTACATACTTCGCATCTTAAAGAAGAGATCAACTAAAACTAGAGGATAGTAATCACCATATTGCCATTTTACATATTCTGTACACAATATGCATTCACAAATTGATTCAATTAGTTTTATCAGCTTCGATTATTACATTAAATTGTGCGTTTTCGACATTAAACACAATAAACAGATGGCACACAACGACTTAATGCATAAAAACAAACAATTCAAAACACTGTTTATCGTCGCTTCAACGCCAACCAGTATGTTGTTTGTTTGTTTGTTTCATTTTTTATCCTCGGGGGACGGAGCAACGCCGGTATGCTCAATATGAGTCCGCCGTCGAGCTGCCTGCTTCATTGCACTTCCATTGGTTTTTTATTTTTGAAAGTGGGTGACTTCAGTTTGGGTCAACCTATCGGGCTCCTCTGGGTTGGAGCAATGTCGCTTAAGTTTCGTGTTTAGGGAAACATAAGCGACCGAGTTGGGATTAGAACCCACAACATTGTGTACACAAGGCAGTCGCGCTAACCACTCGGTCAACTTGGNAATAAACAGATGGCACACAACGACTTAATGCACAAAAACAAACAATTCAAAACACTGTTTGTCGTCGCTTCAACGCCAACCAGTATGTTTTTGTTTGTTTCATTTTTTATCCTCGGGGGGCGGAGCAACGCCTGAATGCGTTATGCTCAATATGAGTCCGCCGTCGAGCTACCTGCTTCATTGCAGTTCCGTTGGGTTTTTTTTTTTTGATTTTGTTTATTTTTGAAAGTTGGTGACTTCAGTTTGGGTCAACCCTTCGGGCTCCTCTGGGTTGGAGCAATGCCGCTTAAGTTTCGTGCTCACAAGCGACCGACATGGGATTGGGAAACACAAGCGACCATGATGGGATTAGAACCCACAACCTTGTGTACACAAGGCAGTCGCGCTAACCACTCGGTCAACTTGGCATGTTGAACTTACTCGAAAGGTTTTTCACCAGTGTGAGTTCGCATGTGCGTCGACACCGAACTTGCTTCAGTGAATCTCGCGCCGCACGTTTCGCATTCGAACGGTTTCTCTCCGGTGTGCGTCTTCAGATGGCGATACAGGTTCGCTTTCGTGCCAAAAGGCTTGCGACAGGACGGACATCGGAACGGCCGATCACCGGTGTGAGTCCGTAGATGGCCTGTAAAGGTTTTGCAGTTTTTTGTAAAGCAATAACCAACACGTTAACCAACACGATTTACACGTAAAGTGAAGATTCAAATAGGTACGCCACGCATCACATTTTATGGAACAAAATTGTGCACTGCTTATGTTCGTCCACTGAGTTACAAATATTTCACCAAATGCATGGCGTTTGATTAAAACGCTATTTAAGGTTCACTCAAAACGAAACAGCCATAAAAGCCCAGATCACAGAAAATCATTCAGTTTTGGTACGTGTAGTAACTGCTTCAAAAACGTTAATTCGTGTGAGATTTGCAACATAGACCTTTGGAACAAAAGTGTCTTGACCAAAACGTATGCACAAGCAAATGCGAGTCGAAAAAACACAAAATTTGTTTGAATTGCACGAAAGTATATGGGTTTCATTGCTCACCGACAAGTGCGCCCACAGTTTTCATAGACCTTAAACAAACGTGACAGGTGTATGCCTTGTTCTGGTCGCGCATTTTCGCACTCGTGTGACGTAATGTGATGTGTTCGTGAAGAAGTGGGCGGGAGGTGAATCGTTGTGAACATACGCCGCACACAAATCTGTCGATAAAAAACAATTGGTCGTTTGCTTTGAAAAATTAAACCGAAATCGAATTTTGTTATTTTTTGTTCTAACCACGTACTTCTTTTGTCTAAGGTTAATCAAAACCATGTAAAACGCTCTAAAACTTTCACTATTACATCACAGAGCCGAGCTTACCTTGATACATCTGCGATCGCTTTACTTTTTGGGCACAACGACATTTCTGTTTTCCCTTCCTCTGCGAATGCAATGTAAAAAATGTCAAAATGCATCAGAATCGGGTTAGTTGGCCGACTTGCGAGAGCTCAACTTACCCGCAAGGTCTTTTGCGGCTTGCACTTCTTTTGTGTGTCGCAAATTCGCCACAAGCAATGCTCTGCGACGAAAACCGACGTAAAAAAGACATAAATGGTGCAAACAAAAACAATTTGGCAAAATCAAATCAGGAGAGTTTCTATTAAACTGATTACAACCGACCTTTTGCTTATTTTTCGGTGCATTCTCTTGTCATGGCGTCGCTCATGGCTACGTTTATTGGACACGGTCGCAAATCTTTTGTTGCACGTCGAACACTTGAAAGGACGACTTCCCGTGTGTACAAGCTGGTGAGCTGCAGTAAAACATATCAAAACGTGTCCTCTACATCAACTACTTACAAAGTCATTAACTTACTGTTTAATGCCAGTTTACATCCAAGTATTATTCCACAGCCTGGCTCAGGACAAATCAGCTTGTTTCGTTGGGTGTTTGAACTTGCAGCGACCTTAGGTCTAAATTAAACGTTAAAAGAATTAATACCTGTCTGACTTCAACATTTTTGGTGTTCTTGGACAAACTATCAACCAAGAAACTTGGGCAAATTTAAAAAAAATCTGTATCTAATCACTCAGGATTCATTTTTTAATGGTAGTTTCATATGCATTGTTCTTAGCAGCTATACATATTGTTTAAAACAACTACACGTTTTGCACTATCATAAAAAAAGAAATGCAACCACAACAAATTTTTTGATGCGGGTTTAGATTTCCGAAGACACCATTGTTAAAACCTACCTTGCAACAAATTTATTTTCAAAGGGTGTTTCATCCTGGTCTTTTACTACAACACAAAAAGACAGGTATGAGATACAGTACATTCACTTTTTGCTGCCATGTGGTATCAGTACCTGCACTGTATTTTCGTATTTGTTGTTCACAATAGTCAAGAAGTTGTTCAGGTCCAAGTTGAAAGTCGACAGCTAGTGAATCAATAAGTTGATCAGGGGGCATTTTTTCTTCTTCCAGCATCTGCATTAGTTCCTTAGGCAATGTGAGGATTGTGGGGCCTGGGCGAACTAAATAGAAAAAATATGTTTTTTCAATAATGGAAAAACTTGAAATGAAATTTTGTTTAAATAATTTTAAACTACAATTTGCTGAAAGTATTACTTAACAGATTGTAAAAAAGCATTGGATGGCCAAATGCTCTCCTTTTGCCACTATATTCTAGGATTCTTGTTTTTTGCATGATAAAACAAATTCCAAGCATATTTTTTACTTGTTATACAAATGTTACCTGATGTATATCCCTCTTTTAGTTTTTCCGTGATCTCTTTTATATTTTCAGCATTAAGGAACTGCATCATTTTTGTGTACATTGTTCTCCCGCGAGTTGAAAGGTCCTGCCATGGCTTTGGGTGGTTTAAAAGGTCACTCAGTGTTCCCTAAAAGAAGAATACAATGTTATTAGACATAAATCAAATCAACCTGCATATTGCCCGCATAGCAACGCTAACCATCACTGTTTTAGCACATTCACACTGTGTTGCCATACTTAGTAGAAAACACTGGTATTTTCAGCTTTTGCCGTAGGTTAACAACCACTGCACTATGCAATTTTTTGAGGGGTCAAACAAAACAGATGGCACATTATCTGCTACCTGCAAAAGTTTAGTTTTATTTGGTCAACCATTTTGTAGCTAAAGGGGATGTACAAAAAAAGAGGTGTTCTCTTCAGGAAAGGGGGCTCATAATGACAATGGCAACAGGCAAAATTCCCAGAATACATCTAATAAGGAAACAAGCTTTCAACTCCTTGATAAAAAGTAACCAGTATCAAGAAATTTCATAAAATTTAGAAAGCAACGACAGCCAGACACACTAAAACACATATTTGTACAACACCTGTGTTCTTTGCAAGTAGTTTCTTGAAAAATTGCCAAGAGAAATTGAGGTGTTGCGTAGATAGTTTCGCATGTCAAAAGCAACACAGGCTGTGTCTACTTCACACACATCATCAACCAGATTACTGTGCAGTTCATTAGGCAATTTGATGTACCATTCCTCCCTTACACAAGGGTAGCAAGATGGATCAACAACTTTACGCTCTTTAGATGTGCTAGATTTCACATTGTCAACTCTGAAATATTAACCAATATTTTTAAGGAATCAAAAACTGCCTAAAAATGTGGTAAATGTGTGGTTTTAAAATGCCAATGTTTGTAAATTTTCAGAAGTTTTGCAATAAAGGACAGTTCTGACTATACTAAAATGTTTGATTTATAAGGATAAAGTAGCACAAAAATTTAAAGTAAATAAAGTAAAATGAAGATAGCCTATAAATGGTCTAAATTGTACTGAAAGCGTGATTGTCAACAACATATAAATGTAATAAATACCCATTAGCTTCACTAACAGCTGCACTGTCTGTGGCCTCAGTTGTGATAGATACCAATATGGTGGGATCATTTACATTTTCTGCACATTTATAAAAAATTATGTTGTTTTTGTTGAACAGAGTAACTGGTGTGTAAACATACCAGTTGCACTACTTTTGGAACTGGAATTAAAGAATTTGCTGGTGTCATCAGCATCAATTTTTTCACTTTCTTCTTCTTCCGCTGTATTCAAGTAGGCATAGCCAATTTATAAGCAAAACATACAGAAAACAGTATTACTTGGCAGTGCATATACATACATAGTTCCGTGATGTTGCTCATTGACAAGTCATGCACTTTTAAGTCACTTTCAGATGATAAGTTTATTTCGTTTCCATCGATGCTCCATTTGTATGTATTGTTGACACTACCAGGCTTAATAGGCTATAAAAATAGGAACAAAAATTTAAATTTAATGACATTATTTTTGACAATAGCTGAGTTGGTTACCTGAGCAACAATTTGGCCTTCATTGCTATGAAATAAACCCCATTCCTCTGAATTAGATGTATTTAGTTCCTTGGTCTGTTCCTGCGATAAGAATTGAAAGTCATCAATCACAACAAATTTAAAACCAACAATATCTTAACATTGGGTTGAATTTATTTCATTAGCAAAATAGATCATGGGACATATAACACACTTGAAGAAAAGCTCAATTTAAAACATAAAGAGTTTGCATTGGATTGTACTCATTATATTTTGCCCTTTTGGCAGTTATGTTTGTACTTGAAGGAAATTATGGATAATTAACACCACCAGGCTAAAATGTAAATTGGTTCACACCAGGACATCTAGTTTGGATGTTGCCGAAGAAATCTCGTCTGGTTCTGTAAGCGTAATTTGAAATGAGCCGCTGTCTGCTGCTAATGGCTTAAACTGCACCTACAAACCATTAAAATAAACAGGAATTCAAGCAACTAACAACATAAAAAAGTAAATCTAATGCTAAAAAAATTAGTCTTAAGTTTTACAGGAAAACCCACATCATTTCCAGTTTGAAAGGCATTTAACCACAACTGCATTCCACTTGGATGCATCGATGTAAGGTTGGGAACAAGCTTCATCGCCTCTTCCAGCTGCAAAGCAAATCATAATTTTCATCAAAGTGAATGAAAATACGTAGATACCTGTGTGGATTCACAATAGTTGAAAACTGCAAGGGCTTTTGGTACTATAATTTGTTTAGTTCTCAATTTCCATCAAAGTAGGTATATGTGTTTCATTAATATGTCTGAATCCCAACAAATGGGATCTTCAAAGCTTTATACACCATTTGAGGAATGTTTATTTTATTTGTGTAAGTTTTGTTTGTTTAATTGCACACGTTATACACGATTGTCACTTGCACCAATAATGTGTTTTGCATTATTGCTGGTGTCATTTTAAAGAAAGAGATTCAGTTTGCCTGGCAGCACCACAAATGATACAAATGGAATAGATTTGAAACAACAGTTGTTGCTTTACACGGTATTTATTTCGGTGATTTCCAGTAACGTCCCACTTTTTCTCAGTTGCTCAATTTTTATATCGATTCCATCAACCGAACTGTTCGATTCGAAAAGCTTGTATTTGAGTATGCGGTTAACTTACCTTGTCTTTAAAAAGGTTCAACACGGCTGTATCTTCCTCAGCCATATTAAAAGATTATAATTAGCCTGGCAACCATAAACACATCATAGTACGTTAATTTAAACACCAAAACATGTTCGGAAACGATTTCGGTGACAATTTTAAAACATCCTGTTCGATTAGCTTCATGAAAAACTATCACGGTTGATTAGTCAAGCGATAATCACATGATCAGCGCCAGTCAACCATGCAAGCACGTTTAGCTCAGGAAAATGTAACTGCAATGAAGTTTGTTTTGTAAATGTTTTTTGATTAACATTCGCCGTAGCATGTTTACTTTATCAGGCTGTGCACCTTGTCAAGCGTTTATTTGCAGAGGTTTCTTAATTCTTAGCTTTGCAAAATTTACAATGCCTATCTAGAACTTTGTCATCATATAATCACAATGAAGAAAAATGAAATACCAAAGAAGTTCTGCTCACTTGCTTGTGCAAAGCTTCAGTTGTCTAACATATAGAAAATCCTCCATGCTCTCACCAAAGCAAATAAAGCTTTAAAAATTTGCAGTACCTATTTACATCTATATTTGAAGGATGTGAAATATTTTGGTCTGAAACAAGCTAGGATCTTTATGTGCTGAAAAAGGTTGTGCTTTTTGTAGACGAAATGACCTTCAAAAACCAGAAGTATACCAAATAGAAGACCAATATGCATTTTTTTGTAGTGTGCTTAAAAAAAATTGGAAATGATCGAAATTATTTAGGCAGTCCATTGTTGCACGTCTGTTCAGTAACTTGTCAAATTGTTGAGACAACATGTTTGTATGTCATAGGTACATTTTAATCACCTTTACTAGTAATGTTTATTTAGCATATTTTATTGTTTAGTACATCCCCATCATTTGTCAGCATTTTTGATAAAAGAATAAGTCAATATTACATTACAGATGTTTAAATTTAGTTCAGTGGGATTAAGTCAAGCTAGATAAAAATGGATTCATATTACATTGGTGTCGATGTTGGAACCAGCAGTGTACGAGTTGCTGTAGCTAATAGTTTTGGTAAAATTGTGTGTGTCAGTGAAGAAATCATATCTATCTACAAGCCAAAAGCTGGGTATTATGAACAAGCATCAGAAGAGATTTGGTCAAAATGCTGTAATTTAATAAAGGTTAGAAGTGTTTAGAACTGACATGTGTTCACATTTTTTCCTCGGTTGACATTTAAATGGCTGCTTTTTCAGACTGTTACCAAAGATATAGCAAAGGAAAAAATAAAAGGAATTGGGTTTGATGCCACATGTTCATTGGTTGTGCTGGACAGCCAATTTCAACCTGTTTCTGTCAGCGAAGGTTGGCGATAGTCCTGAAAAACCTAAATTTTGCTTTTAAAAATTTTTTTTTTTCAGAAAGTTGTGCCTTATCTAAGACATGTTACAACATAATCATGTGGATGGATCATAGAGCAGATAAACAGGCTGATGCAATCAACTCTAAAAAACATGAAATTATAAAATATGTAGGAGGAAAAATGTCTTTAGAAATGCAACCACCAAAACTTCTTTGGTTAAAGCAGGTTAAAATGCTTAGTATAATTAAAGTTTTCTCTTCCCTGTAGCTTATTCTTGCATTTTTGGCATTTGGAGAATTTGGATGAAATTTTCACAGCTGGTAGATTTGGACATGGTAGTGTGTCATTCAGTTTGACCCTACAACCCACAGGTAATCAGTTATAGATTAAACATTGGACCATTGTGCCCATTTTGTGTTGATTACTAGAAACAGTGTAATTTCTTTAGAAACACAAAGTTGATTTTAAAAATCTATTAGATGTAACCTAAACTTTTTTTGCATATATCTAGCACATGGGTCGTCAACCTTCTAAATGCAGCATGCCTGTGACTTCCCTGCATAATGTTTCGGCAGACTTATTGCTAGAATCTGTTAAGGCTGCAGTTGCACTGCACTTTACAAAAAGGCTCAAAAACTATGTTGGAATATGAACTCATGAATAACTTCATGTGCCATGAATAATCACCTCACATGCCAGAGCTTGATGATCCCTGATCCAGCAAAAAACTGCCCCCAGATACAATTATTAATAAAAAAGTAAA
>QXVZ01017160.1:2192-12384 GCA_008931825.1 Phallusia fumigata | reverse complement strand
ATTTCATGAAAATTATAACTGCGTGAAAATACGTAAGCCAGGAACAAGATTCGATCGAAATTACAAAAACATACATAAGACCATTGAGTCTTAAGAAATACATATGTAGATTCATAGTCCCAAGTGAAAGTGTGGAAATAATAAAGGGTCCTCCCGACAATTCGACCTGATTGTGTGCATTATAAAATGTTCGCGAAAAGTTTGGTCCTGTTTTAGTCTGTTTAAAACGACTTAAGTGAATTTGTCGAAGTGTCGTACGAAGTTACTAAATTTTAGAAGAAGGCGTTTTGCTCTGGGCCTTTCCTGGGTTAAAGTTTTTTTAAATAACCTTAGCAATTTGACCAGTTCGATATCGTCCGACATTTTGAGAATGCTTCATGCCACAAACATCTCTGCCAGTTTATTGACCATGACATTCCTAACAAATTTTCAAATCAAGTTATGCTAGCGTGCAATAATGAAGTTTAATCACCGAACGCCCCAAGGCAAAATTACGTAGATGTATGACGTCACCCTAGAACGACAGTGCCAAGTTCGATTTCTGTTAACTTCACAGTCAGCACTCGCTTATAAGGTCATGTTTCGGATTGGGGCGTGATTGTTACGTCACACTCGCCAACGTGACAAACCTTGGATTTAGTGCCCGATCCTTTATCATTGACTGTGATCTCGTCATTTGATATCTAAATCAATGACACATGCGTTTAATTAAAATCTGTAAAAACTCATAAAGTGCTGCCTGGGAGAAACAGTTCGTGGTAATTGCAAGGATTCCGTCATTAACTGTTTTCTTAGTAAACCCTGGTGCAACATTAAAATTAAAACTATCACGCCTTAGTTTTTGGACAATAATTGAAGCCAAAGCATTTCTAGACGTACAAAAATGTCAATTCGAATTCCGTATCGCAACAATATACAATTAACAGGGGATCGGTCGTAATGACAGAACTTGTTTACATTCTTTACCATATGAGCAGCAATAATATTTCTAGCTTAAACAACAAAACCTATACGCTACCACAAAAATGTTGGGAAACATTGTCTGTGGTTTGTGAAAGCTGCGGTTTGACTGGATTCATGTTGTTTTGCTTTTATCATCGTCGAAAGAACGTCCGAGCACCCTATGTCGTGGTGGTGCAAGTTGGTAAGCACCTGGGACCGTGATGCTCAGTGTAAAATAACCAAACATGAATCAAACTGCTAACTTTGATAAGGACCGACTGCTTCACGTACCTGCCGGTGCCGCTCACCCGTCGCGGTATTAGAAACGAACAATTAAAGACCGAGTAAAAACCAGTAATAATTATGCAAACCAGTGAAGATTTTCCGACGGACTTAAGACAGCAGCCAGGACAACTAACACACCGTAACAACACAGATAAATTTTTTACCCAACTTTGAAGGCAGCATCTTAAAGAAAATACTCGCACCCACCTACGCATGATGGTGCTGATAAATCTGAATACAGAAAACTTGAAAACAAATTTTAAGTGTCAAGAATTCAGTATAGTTGTGCGGGCCGCAAAAAATCACGTTGGCCCGCAGGCACGCGTTCCGACAAAACTGACACGGGTTGTGCTCTGAATCAAACTTTCGTCGCGCTAGACTTCGTCTTCCGCGATTTGCATTAAATTTGTTCGCAGAGTTGGTAAAAATTTGCCTTCTCAACCCATCGAGTTTCCGTAGGTTAATGCAACACCCCGCAAACATTTTTGAAAAATCCAAAAACTGTTAGAAACTACAAACTGTATTATAACACAAGTTTTAGCTGTGTGTGTAGAAACAACAAGAAAAATAAAGGTTTTATTGACATCATGTTTCCCAGTTGGAAGTTAAAACATTTGTACATCTGCTGCACAACTGCCCACTACGTGGCGCGTTTTTTCTGCGACATCTCGGACATTTGTTGCGTAACGACTGCTGGACTATGACGCAACAATCGCTGTCCGCGATCTTTAACGGTAACCGGCAAACTTCTTCTGTCACCTGTGACGTAACGCTTGTGGCAATTGTGCATCGTGACGTCATAAGAATCTCACACAAATCGGATGAACTGTTGGTTTCGGTGTCGTGTAGCAACTGTAATAGAACGACTTACCATAACTGACGTCACGAGTGCATGTCGTATGTGCCACAACAAAACATAGTTAAAGCTGCCTAACGCCCCGCCAGTTTTGTCACGTGACCTTACCCGGAGTTGTTCCATGACGTCGCCTTCAGGGGCCACGATTGTGACGTCATACAGCGTCGGTTGTTTTCCACGCAGAAAGGAATTGAGAACGTCCCGAAATTTATAAGCCGTCTCCACGGCAGAAACGACGCTTGTGTCGTAACTTATTTCGCTGACGTCATCACGACACCAGCCGCTCAGAAATAACGGGGTTTCGTCATCTGTTAGCGTTGAATGTAAGGTTATGACAAGAGCTTTAACACAAATGTAAATTTTGTTGGTGTGACATGCCGTCACATACAACAATATAACCCTGTAAACCTAAAACGTAATTACAAGTTAACTGACAGATCTTACAACCTCTGCATGGGTGGTGCAACATAGCTTCCTCCGCTAGATGGGGCAATATAGGCGCCACTGATTTGAGTAACACTTCAAGAACCAAAAACAAAACAGATTGGCAAGATTTTCTTAAATCTCCACGTTGTTCTTCACAGTACAACCTGAATGTAAAAACGAGCACAGCTACCCAGACTGTTCAAGCAGTTTTCAACCCAGCAAATCGGGTTCAGCTTTGAAAGTCACTAACAACGCCCCAGCTACAAGCACTTATTAGTAACGCAACAAAAAATCGAACAAATTTGAAATTTTCAATCTGCCGGAATTTTCGCGTAAAATCTATACATTGCTGAGTACAGTCGATTTTATTACTTCGAAATGCCTTCCAAAAGGAAGAAGTTTCAAAGATTAGAATACAGACACAACGAGATTTCCAGGATTCACTTACCGGTCTTTCACAATTCCTAAGTAGCTACTGAGCTGAGTGACGTATGTTAAAGTGAGCAGCGCCACCCTGGAATAATTGTAGTTCTCATAAGCATTGGTAATCTGCAAACGTGAAACACAAGTGCAATAAAAACGTTTTACCCAAATTTATCACAAAATTTATGATGTTTAAAATTTTGTCCCAACTTTTCGAACCAACCCACCTCGGACACATGTCGACGTGAGCAGTGACGTTGATACTGATCAATGGCACGCAATGGGAGCTTGATAAAGTCCATAGAGTGTGGTTTAAAGTGGTTAAGGTTAGAAAGCAAATACCGAATGCAGTTTCTTATCTGCAAAAATACAAGTTTAAGAGTCATATACAACTTTGCTTGTCACATGCAAGGCTTGAAATTCGGAGCTTTCAAGTTTCAACTATGTTTGTGCTTGTGTCATCCATAACAATGGTACTTAAATATTCAGAGATAAAAAGTTTTTATGCACGAAGTTTAAGGTCTATAAGCGTAAATAACAAGTTACTATTGTAAACTACACCAAGTTTGTTCAAAAATCCCACTTTCAAGAGTAAAATTCATGCCTGTAACAGCACAAATGTAATCACCTTTTGAACTGAATCGCTTGATTTTGCGATAATGTTTTTGCTTATCTGTATTTCCTGAAATACATTTGATGATGCCACCCACCATCGAAGTGTGTCTGCACCAAAACCTGGATTCTTGTTCTTATCCTATGGGCAAAAATAATTGAGCTGTACTAGAGCGGTTTCATTCACCACATTGTAATTTCACATACATTATAACCCCTTTCAAACACAATATATATTTACTAGCTTATTTTACAAAATGCCCCCTAGTTACCATAGTTCATGACCTGATTGGTGCATTGGTGCTTAACCTACCTTTCCCCCATCAATTACCACCATGGGGTCAACCACATTTCCAAGAGATTTGGACATTTTTTGTCCGGAGGCAGACACCGCAAATCCGTGAACCATTATGTTTTTGTATGGGGCACAATCTTGTAATCCCACACTGGTAAGCAAAGATGAGTAAAACCACCCTCCAAATTGATCCTTGCCTTCCAGATAAAAATCAGCCACTTGTTTGCTACCATTTTGCTTGTGTTCACTGCATTAGCAAATTAATAATTTAATGTAAGGTTTTCGCGACGAAATGAATGCATTGTATATTTTGCAAGGGTTCAAACATCATAGAAAGTTTGTGATAAATTCCACACAAACAGATTTACTTAAGTTACATAAAATGTTAGGTGTACAAACTCTTCTGGGCAAAGTAAAATTGAAGGAAAAATCCTTACTCCAACACAGTTGCCCAGGAAAGTCCACTGTCAAACCAAATATCAAGAATGTCATTTCCCTGCTTGTAATCATCAGTGCACCCTGCAGCTCCTGACTGATCAATTACTGATTGTGGAAGAAGTTGGTTCATCGACATATCCCACCACACATCCGATCCATTTTTCCGTATCATTGAAATTAAATGGTCAATTGTTTGGTCATTCAGAAGCACCTCACCAGATTTTCTTGCATATGAAGTCAAAAAATAATATTTGAACTACTGAATAAAAATATTGCAACATATTTCTGAAAGCTTGCACAGTCAATTGTGGCAAGTACACAAAAGCCTTGTGTACAATTTGAAGGCAAACTATTAAAAACAACTTGTACCACTTCACATATTTAGGGGAGCCTAAAGTTTTGACATGTATATACTTTGCAATCAACTAACAATTATTACATCTGTTGGTATGCAAGGCTTTTTCAGCTTCAAAAAACAAAGCCAAGGTGGGACACATAGTAAACTAGAAGGGTGGCTTAGCATATATAGACATTCTACATACACTATTACCCGATATTAAAAGAGGATATATTCCACACATTATGTTACATTGGATCTTATAGTTACCTGGCTATCTATGACATTATTGTTTCTGCTGGCAGAAACGCATGGGTCCCCACACATGCAAAGTTCTACATGTTGCGTTTTTCAGAAAACATGTCAAGGCTATAGACATAAACAAAGCAATCAGTGCACCACAAAGACATGTNCAATAACATGTTAAACAAACTGTCCAAATTTCATCCAATTCGGAGATCGTTTAACTATTTGCCCCATTTTGGGGGGCTAGTGGGGTAACCGTTGGGATATGGGGTCAAACAACACTAATGACACAACTCCATGACCATATCTACCAACAGTAAAAGTTTCATCCAAATCCGCCAAACATTTGATGCCAAAGTGCATAAACATAGTGCAAGGTAATATTTCACCCTTTTGGGGGCTAGCGGGGTAACCCTTGGGGCTAAGAAGTGAATCGAAATGAATGGCACATCTCCATGACCATATCTACCAGCTGTGAAAGTTTCATCCAAATCCATCAAACATTTCATGCCAAAAGTGCATGGACAAGCTGCAGGGCAGAAAAAAGAAAAAAAAAGAATAAAAAAGAAAAAAAAAGAAAAAAAAATAAAAAAAAATAAAAAAAAAATAAAAAACAAACAAACAAACAGAGTGAAATCAATATGTGTCCCCTTTCAGGAAGGGGACCCATAATAATGTAGCATAATTTGGAATACAATCAAACATACAAGTACATGAAATCTGCTAGTGTAGAATCATACATACTTATGATAGAACACTGGAATTGGAATCCCCCAGACCCTTTGGCGGGAAATACACCAGTAAGGACGTTGCTTCAATTGATTTTTCATTGTTGCTTGGCCAACGGATGGATGAAACTTTACTTCATCTAGTGCTAGCTGAGACTTTTCCCACAATGAGCTTGTGTCAATGAACCATTGTCTGCGCAATGAAAGGAAATGTCTCATAAATATTTTTATTAATGATATCTAATCGTATGTAACCACTGACCTCTAGCATCATTGGAAGCTAAAAACTTTAGTAACTGCTTTTTAAACATTTAAATTTGTGTGTTACCTTCTTGGAGGTTACATGCCTTTCTAAATATTGCATCTAAAATATACATGTGAAAATTGCAAAAAATTGTACTGACCATCATCATTAAAAATACAGAAAAGCAGAAAAGACCTGATGGTAGAACAAGATTGGCAGCATACCTGCTTGTTTTCACAAATATTGGTTTCTTCGTCCGCCAGTCATAAGGATAACTATGTGTATACTTATGTTCATGGAAAAGGGTGAGACCTTCTTTCAGTTTGTCAATGACTGCATCGTTTCCATCTGTAAACACAAACTTGCCACAGAGATCATATCCAGCAGCAGCAGTAAAACGACCATCGTCATCAACATTACTATTCTGGCAAAAAAACATTGGAAGATTAAAAGGAACATCAGATTTGAGCAAAACCTGCCTTTAAAAGCAATTTTTGAATTAGGAACGTTTTTGGGTGAAACTTACTTGATTCAAAGAGCAAGTTTGCTGAAATTTTGTGCCCGAAAACACAACATATCGAGTTCAAACTAGACCATACAACTTTGAGCACAAAGGGTGGTTACAAGACTGTTTGCTCACTTACTGAACACAAGTTGTGATCTTGTGCCACCACGAAGTCATCAACCCCATGGGCTGGGGAGGTGTGCACGATTCCAGTCCCAGTTTCAGTTGTAACATGATTTGCAGGAATCATTTTAGATGTCCGTTGGTTGTCCATAGGGTGAGTGCATATAATTCCATTCAACAGTTTACCATCAAATGTCTTGACAATATCAAAAGTACATCTTGTTTGTTTTATAATACTTTCAAGACATTGCTGTGCAATCAGATACATTGGCTCAGTATTATTCTGGTTGGGTGCCGAATCTTTTACAATGCAGTACCTAAAAAGTTTGGGGGCATGTCAAGTTGGACAAAGATATCGAGCTAAGCTCAACAGCATTTATTCCTAAACTGTATTTATTTTTACTTGCCATGAAGGTAGTTTTGCAAACAAACATGTATGTCTGAGAATTGAGTTGACAAAAAAAAGTAAAATTTGGCCAATTTGGACTATTTATGGCTGAGCAGTCAAACGATTTCTTTGAGCATTAATTTTCTTAAAATTACAACTTAGACCAGTGGTTCTCAAACTTTTTTAAACCAGTCCGTCTGTAGTTTTTTCAATGACTAAGGGTCCGCTAAAAATTGAAATCGGATTAACTTCACTCAATACGTATCGGCAATGTTTGTGTGTGCACAATTGTGCAGAGTGAGTTTTGATATTACAAAGCAACATTGGGTGGTGGTGCCACAAAGGGTGCAATCAACATACATTAAGTTTATTTTAGAAATCATGCAATATAGTTGGAGAGACTAAAGATGTCTCACAGTCCACTTTGCTTCACAGACCCCTAGGGGACCGCAAATCCCACGTTGAGAACCACTGACTTAGAATAATAACACTGCCTGATGGTTTTGAAAGTTGATAACAGTTGAGTAAACAATAAGTAGTAATATGTACACTGTTTTTTTGCCCTTGACAGCACATAACTCAGATATTGGCATTGCCACCAATAAATTTAAACAAAAAAAGTGCCATTTATGAGTGGGAAAACCACGATGGTAACATAGAGCATCGTTGCTGGCAAAACCAGGTTTTTAGTTGATTAATAAACCAGTTTACTTGGAATCTGAAGAAAAACACAAAGCTTGATTGGAAGGAATTGTCCAAGGTTGTGTTGTCCAAGACAAGGCAAGCACGTTAGTAGAATCGGTCAAATCAGGGATTTTTTCATGAAGGTTACAAATTTTGAATCCAACATAAACAGACCTTAAACATTACAACAAATATTAGTAATAAAACAAACTTAACTACACATACATAAACTGAACCTAAAACTATATGTATGCGTTTTATCAGTTGCAGAAAAGGTTTTTTCACACACTTTAAAAAATTAATTAATGAAAACTGATTAATACAAATTAGTATTTGAACCTACCTGCTAACATGATTGGGATTAAATTCCAGCTCAGCTTCAGCCAAAGCAGTTTTACTACTCGGAGACCAATACACAGGTTTAAGGGCCCGGTAGACCAGACCCTTTTGATACAATTTGTAAAACGCTTTCAGTTCTGAAGCTTCATACTGTTTATCAAATGTAAAATAACAATGTGAAGGGTTGGACCAGTCAGCCATGATTCCCCACCTTTTGAATGCATTTGTTTGTGATGCAATAGCTGTCTCAGCAAATTGCCTAGCAGTTTTTCGAATTTTTGATGGCGACATATGATTGTAATCATTTGTTTTTATTGCTTTGATCTCAATAGGCAGACCATGGCAGTCCCAACCAGGTTTGAAGTCAACTTTGTGGTTGGTCAAAAGTTTGTATCGGTTTGTGATGTCCTTCAAAATCTAAAAATTAATCAAAAATAATTTTTACAACCAACACATATTGTTCTTACAACGCATTTTTAATTTTATCATCTACCCTGAAAAAGTCAAGTTGATTAGGAATATGAGCATACTTTGAACCAGTGATGGTGGTCTATTTGGGGGTTTTGCTTTTTGCAAGCCTGACATACACTGAAGTTTGCAAACAACGGAGATGTGACACATGGCCTTTGTTGCCTTGTGTTACCGGGTTATCAGTTTAGATCAGTGTTGGGATTGACCTGGTAAAATAGGTCTTTGCAAAAGTTATCACAAATTCTAAAATTATGAGTGAAACATATATTTTAAAGTGAAACTACATGCGTCTACATCAGAAAAGTGTCCAGCAAACATGTTTATAATGACAATAATACAAAAACCTTGTTAAGTGCATGGCCAACATGGACATCTCCATTTGCATAGGGTGGGCCATCATGCATCACAAATGAGGGTTGTTGATCATTTTTATTCCACTGTTGTGCATATAGGTTTTCAAATCCACAGGACTGCAAAACAAAAGCATTTTAATGGATGCAGAACAAACTTTTTATATGCACACAGGAGTAAGGGCAAAAAAAGGATCTTGGGTCTTGGGTTGTGATGTCACAACCAGTTACAATTGGCACAGCAGATTTTTTTAAAGTGCCCTACATTTAAAAGGGGACACGAAGTCCAAGCATTACTTCTAAAGGGTGTACAGGAGAAAAAAAGAGATAAAGGACTGTGCTAAAACAAAACAAACAAAAACAATGCCTGTGTAAGATTGACACAACAAATTACAAGAAAGTTATTTACAATATGTGGGAAGATTAATTTAATTTATATATTTAGCTTAGTTTGATTTTTTTTAAATTACAAATCAGTGCATGCAAAATTTTATGAATTTCATTCTCTGGTATTTTTTATACGCAACTCACAGTTTGTATGTTTTTCTCATGATCGCTGATCGAGTCCTGTGAAACTTTTTGTGGAAACTTGGTTTGTGGTAAAGCAACAGTAGAAGAATAGTTCCAGCGGACAAATTGCAAAGACAAACGTAAAGGAAAAATATTTTGTCTTTTTATGCTGTTTAGCACTGGTTTACACTTTGGACAATTCCATGACATTCTTTAGGACATAGGGACCTGAACAATTAAGTAAACAAAACGTTCAAAGTAATAGTCACATTGACGGTTCGGCTAAATCTTGTGGCTATATTTTAAACCACAAATGGTGAATGGTCTTTAAGTGTTGTTATGCATTTCCAAATATACTGACAAAAGGCTGTTTACTCACGGACTTAATGTTTCAATGTTGCCTCACGTAAAATATATAGTTGATTACATGTGTTAAAACATGATCGACGGTCAGTCGACGTGTTAGCAACTATAAACATACATTTTAAAAATCGTAACCAAGCCAGGTAACGTTACCACACAAAATTTATCGTTACAAAATTACCACAACACGCGGTTGTTAGTTTAGGGTATTTCCCTTGTTAACATTAACCTAATCCGCAACAGTCAGTAAGGATGGCAGTACGACGGTACGGTACGTATTGAATTGTGCGTACCATCGTTCCGTTCCTTTTGCTGATTTTTGCTGCGTACCGTACCGTACCGTATTGCCATCCTTGACAGTCAGCAACCATTGTAGTTTGTCGAGCTGAGTGTAGCCTACTGATATCAGTGGCTCAATGGCTGTTACATCTCCACGTTCATTTTCCCACTGCCTGTGTTGCAACATGTCATGCCATTAAACGTAACAATGTGCGTAACAGTTTAATTCGAAGGCCATTGTCTACATAAAGAATGCTAGGTTCATTTGCTGTGCAACGTGGCAGAGAAAGGTGTGTGTTTTAGTTGCTTATGGTAAATTGTACTCATTTGCATTTGCAGCGATAAATA
>QXVZ01017155.1:0-16486 GCA_008931825.1 Phallusia fumigata | reverse complement strand
CCGCTGTTTAAACTGCACAAGAGACTCTCCGCTCCACCAGTTGTTCATATTGCCGTGCAAATCGTACTGACGACCATTGTTGTCAAAACCATGAGTCAATTCGTGTCCCAGAATGGTTCCAATGGCCCCGAACTGGAACATACTGAAAATACAAGTAAAATTCTAGACAGGTTCACATTTAACTTTGTTCACCTTTAACTTTGTGGCAGACAGATTACAGAGGGGCCAATGAGGTTTCCATGCAGGATGAAAACAATGTAGGAAAATGAAAACACCCGCAGTTATGGTCTAATTTGCAAATGACGACTAATCGCGCGCAACTCTTACAACCAGAGTACAGGGTGTCATAAGATTTCTGGCACCATACGAACAAACATGTTAATTTACTTTAAAACCGTATATTATTCAAGGGGTCCACAGCTTTCAGCCAAATCGTCAAAAAGGTCACGGACACTAAAAAGATAAATTAGCAATTCGATTCAAACCAACTCTGATGTGTAAGCTCCAGTGTTTTACCTAATTTAATATTTAAAACCCACGAGTTTCGATGAAAGTAAAATATATGTGTAAAGACGTTATACTTTCTCACCTCGGAAACTTGTCACCCCAATAGAACGGATATTGCATCTCTCCAGCTGGCAGCGCTGAACAAAGAAATGATTTTAAATATTTAAATTTATTCAGTAACATAATGGTGAGTGAATGGTAATTTTTCCGGCCAGGCTAATTCCGTCCATATACATATTCACAAGCTAAAAATTTGTTGGGATTTTAAAACAAAAGCAAGCTCACACTTAACTGTAGAATCAACCCGAACTGTATTTTAGTGGTCGACACCTTTCAAACGCAGTGTGCCAGTTTATAGATTATCTCAAAGTGTTTTATGGCTTCGCGAGTCGTGTTAATGACGCTACTGCTTTGTGTTTATGCGCTTAGTAGGCTATATAGCTAATCGTCACTCTGTAGCTGGTTACAGCAGTTGCGCTGCACTTAACGATAAAAAAGTCAAAAAGTACGCTCAAATTGGCTTAAAAATGTAGTGGAGCATGAACTCCAAAATCACTGCCATGAACAAGCACTAAGACCTCTGCCAAATTTAAACAGATATCACTGTACGCCAGGCCATTGGAAAAAGCAATTTTAAATCAGGCCCTACCTACAAAGCAGTTAAGTGCAGAATCGGAGTTGCCGATGTAAAAAATCTAGTATGTACTTTGATCTCCAAAATTTTAGGTGAATGATTTATATCAGGGGTGTGCAACCTGCGGCCCGCGAATAGAAGTTGTGCGACCCGCGAAGATGTGCGGGGTTTCAATAGCCTTCGGCCCGCGAAACGATTTTAGTGCATTACTTGTGTTTTTTGTGCATTGACCTTTAATGTCGGAGTTGGGCGTCGCTAGGAGAACAAAGCGAACAACGAAAACGGATATCCGTTGTAACCTAGGAATAGACCTATTATCGGCCTTTTTACAAGTCAACGGCCGATCAAAAAATAAGTTGGATTATTTTCGCTTTCACGCAGCCGCGTCCCTTTGTCTGTCGTCAGTACTCTGTCTTGTTGACCATTGCCCAACCACAGTAAAAGTTTTAGGGCAAAAGTGGGAAAGCTGTGCATGCTTAAACCTCTGACTTAGCATGCATTAGTGCTGTTTTTACACATTTACGTTCGCTTGTAGCAAAGCACGACAGTAAGCGTATTGGGTGTTCACGTCGTTCATGCGTCTTACTCACGATATCGCGTCACGTGACCTTAGCTCGCTCCCACACGAAATTCAAAATATCGGCTTTAAATATCGGTTATCGATCTTCTTGTCTACCGATAATTTGTATCGGTATCGGCCTTGAAAAAACCATATCGGTCTGTCTCTATTGTAAACGGAATGTTCGTTTTTGTCATGCCATCAGACAAATCCAACCTGTTCTAAATAAAACTGCGACCCGCGATCTAACGCGTGTGCTTGTATTTGGCCCTCCAGTAAAAAAGGTTGCACACCCCTGGTTTAAACTGTTTTCGCAAAGTTTTAAACCCACTTATTCTGTTGTGTATTGGACTGTAGAAGGCGTTCACCATTGACGGTCTCGTGGTAAAAGCGTCCACAGAAGCATTGTAAGGTTTCCCAATAAGTTTAAACTTGTCCTGGGCGATGCTTGTCAGTATACGAAGTGTGTTTCCGAAGTAATCCCATAGTTCCACTTTCAGCTGCAGAAAAAAGGCCTTTATTAAGCCCAATCTTGTTTTATGACATTGGGATCTTAATTATTGTCCTTGCTTTGAAGTTGTGACGTTGGTTTGTGGTTCTATTCCCTTTTGTCCCCAATTTAATGTTTCATATGTTTGTCCAAAAATGTGGAAACTTTAAATTATCCGGTACTAACACTTTTACTGTGGTGATATTGGTAATCTTTGCTACAATTGGATTTTAATGTGATTTTATGTATGGCGAATTTTTTAAACTAGAAATCGCTTTGCCAAATAAGAAGCTGTATTGCGATTTAAGTATACGACGTAATGGTTAAAGCTTCCGAATCGTTTTTGTCGATGTGAAACACAAATAATTGTTTGTTTGATAAAACGCTAAAAGAGCCTGACTGAGCAATAACAAAAGTGCTTACCTAACAAACTTACCGAAAAAAATCACGAAAATTCGATTTTCAACTTACATGTGAAACTTGGTCATCGAGGTAGGTGGTGTTTTTATAAAGTTTTGGGTTGTAACCGATATCAGCCGTGATCGCCAGTGCCTTGAGTTTCGCGTAATCTTTCGTCTTCTTGTCCATCCACGTCACTTCTGAGTCGAGAAGGTGAATGAAACCTTTTCGAATGTAGTTGAACAAACGGATCGCCTGTAAATAAAATATATGGTTAAAAAGGTGTCATAAAAAAATTTCATTTCAAAAATTGAAGCCATTTGCATGTAAATCACTGTGCGCCAGGCCTGCAAGAGGCGCAATATCGAATCATAGTCGGCATTTCCATTCAGCACAGCGTGGCGGGAAAAATCTAGCCTGTAGTGAGATTAGAACCCACGACAGGTGCCTATCAGGAGCTGGCGCTCTGCTAACTGAACTACGTAGTCTCGGCGATAAACCTGCCGGCAGTCGAATCACAGACATTGCTGCGTGCTGTATGTTGCTTACGTCGGCTTTCATTGCATATAGTCTAACTGTCAAAATTGTGGGTTTTAATCCTGTCTCAGTCACTTATGTTTCCCCGAGTAAAAAACTTTGTGAAAAAAACAGCAACGCGCCAACCTAGAGGAACTCGATGGGTTAACCCACACTGAGACACTAATTTTTAAACAAAAATTGATCGAATAGAAAATGACCAAACAGAATTGTAATAAGGCAGGTAGCTCGATGGTGTAGTCATTGTGAGCATAACGCATTCGGTTTTGTTTTTGCAACAATGCTACCTTTGCAGAGCCTAGAACTCAAAACATTGCTTGTGCCTACAGGATTCACAAACTGAGTGTTGCGGACGTTAGACATGTGGGCCGCAGACGAAAAAGACTCGGAAATGGGGGTGGAAGAGATTGAATTTCAAATGGCGCTGTTGTGTTATTAATTCGATCGGTACTAACAACTACAAACTCTTTACGGCGTTTAGGTCCCATCTAACAACTCTATAAGTTCATGTGAGTCAGTTAGTAGCAAATTAGCCTGAAAAAACTGGGATCATCAAATAGGATCCTACAGGACTTTTTCTGTCCACCTCAAGTAGTTTTGGTATAGATTTTCTTGTAAGACCTGTTGTACAAACTTTACGATTTGAAAAAAAAAAAAAAACAATGATTCTCAACCTTTTTTATACAATGGAACATTTGTTCGATATTATAACCAAAAATCNTTCGAATGTAGTTGAACAAACGGATCGCCTGTGAATAAAATATATGGTTAAAAAGGTCTTCATAAAACAAATTTAAATTAAAAAGTTGAAGCCATTTGCATGTAAACCACAGTGCGCCAGGCCTGCAAGAGGCCTAATACCGAATCATAGTCGGCATTTCCATTCAACATAGCGTGGCCAGAAAAATCTAGCCTGCGGTAAGATTCGAACCCACGACAGGAGCCTATCAGGAGCTGGCGCTCTACTAACTGAACTACGCAGCTCAGTGATAACCCTGCCAGCAGTCGAATCACAGACACCGCAGCCTGCTGTATGCTCCCATGTCAGCTTTTATTGCATATAGCCTAACTGTCAGAATTGTGGGTTTTAATCCTGTCTCGGTCGCTTCTGTTTAGCCGAGTAAGAAACTTTGTGAAAAAAGCAGCAACGCGCCAACCTAGAGGAACTCGATGGGTTGACCCACACCGAGAAACTAATTAAACCAAACAGAATTGCAATAAGGCAGGTAGCTCGACGCTGGAGTCATTGTGAGCATAACGAACAAGTGTTGTTTTTGCAACAATGCTACCTTTGCAGAGCCTAGAATTCAAAACATTGCTTGTGCCTACAGGATTTACAAACTGAGTGTTTCGGTGAGACGGACGTTAGACATGTGGGCCGCAGAATAAAAAGACTCGGAAATGGGGGTGGAAGAGATTGAATTTCAAATGGCGCCGTTGTGTTATTAATTCGATCGGTACTAACAACTATAAACTCTTTATGGCGTTTAGGTCCCATCTAACAACTCTATAAGTTCATGTGAGTCAGTTAGTAGCAAATTAGCCAGAAAAAACTGGGATCATCAAATAGGATCCTACAGGACTTTTTCTGTCCACCTCAAGTAGTTTTGGTATAGATTTTCTTGTAAGACCTGTTGGACAAACTTGACGATTTAACAATGGTTCTCAACCTTTTTTATACAATGGACCCTTTGGTCGATATTATAACCAAAAATTCTCTCAACAGAAATTTAGTTTGTCAGTATGTTTATTTCAGTATGTAAGGAAGTTAAACTATACTATTTGACAGCATTTTAAAAAATTACACTTTAAACAAAATTTCCCCCTTACATAATTCCACCCTAGTTAGAACCTCCCAACCTCCCCGGTAAAAAACCAAAGCGTAGGGATTGAAAGGAAACAAGGTACTGTATTACCATGGAAAAACCGGCGCAATGTGGGTAAACACAACTTAAAAAAAGCTTTGTGAAACTTACAGCCTTCTTCTTGGCTGGCGAAAAGTATCTGTCGATGAACATTTTGCTTGTGGCACCCTTCATGGTGTATATCAGATTGTCCGCGCACTTGTATTTCCGTGAAGGAAGTGATCTTTTGCCGGCCATTATTTCTTCGTACTGCAGGTATCTCTTCTGGAAACGCAGACTCAGGTTCTTGATCCTGTGCTTCACAATACGCCACATCATGTAGTTCTGCACCGTCCTGCCAAGGTTACAAATTTTGTTGTTAGAAGAAATAAGATCAACGGCGGGTCTCTTTAAATACTACAGATACTGCAGGTACTACAGATACTGCAGGTACTACAGGTACTACAGTTACTACAGTTACTACAGGTACTACAGGTACTACAGGTACTACAGGTACTACAGGTACTATAGGTCCTACTGGTACTACAGGTACTACATTTTCTACATGTACTCTGCAGGTTCTACAGATACTACAGTAGATATTTCTCAAACAGAGTGACATTAACTCATAAAGTTGTCGAGTTATTCCACAGTTGACGTGGCAAATAAAAATATAAAACCTAATCACATGCTTTCTTTGTATGGTAAACGCGTCTAAAGAGTAAATTACTTCTGACTATCTTTTAAAAACATGGGTTTGGTTTTGTCAGTGACTTTCTTGACATAAAGGTTATTCCAGCCGTTACCAGTACTCAAACTGATTTGGTTAAAATGATTTTTGTGTAGGTGGACTATTTATGAGTATATTGCGTAGAACGTTAATTTTGGTCCAGAGTGAGAAAGTTTACGCCGTTTTTTATCAGTCAAAACTGTTTTTGTTTCTTTGCCAAACTTTTATTAAACCTTTTTCCGGCGTCCTTAATCAGCATTTGAAGGTTGTTGAGGTAATTTACGTTCCATACTTGCACTTCGGTTGATCCACTGATTGGATGAGACAAGATCATCAATTTGAAGGTTTTCAACCAGTTCAACTGAAAAGAAATATTCAAATTGACAGTAGACACACAACATTTTGACCAATGTTAGCCTTTTTGACCCTAGCCCGATTCTTGTCAATAGGCTTTATTCTCTGTAAAAAACGACCAATAGAGCACAACGCTCGAAACTAGACTACAGGGTATCACAAGATCTGGTTCATGTAAACAAACATGTTTATTCACTTTATTTTGTTAAGGATAAACCCCAAATCTTGTTTAACTGTTTAAAGCGGGTTCAAAGCTGGTTTAGTGTTGCATTAAAACAATTTTAGCACTTTGTAAATACTTTTGCAAAAGTTAGACGGTCGTAAACAGTTTTAACGTCGTTTTAAGACCGTCTCACCCGAAACGAATCGCATCTTTTGCGCCATAAAAACTGTATTGTGACGTCATAACTTTCAATATGACGTCATCTGCAAAAAAAATAACTCACAAGAACAAAAGTCCCCCCCCAATAGTTGTGATGGATTTGCGCCACTGATTTAAAACAGCATTTAACTAGCTGAGGTCCACAGCCAAATCGATACTGAAAATATTGGGAACCAGTGGCTTAAAATGGTTATAACCGTATTAGACAAACATGCAAAGACAGAGCAAGCTGCTTACAACTCCTGGTATTTCGTTCTGCATTTCGTCGATAGTCATCGAAGTGTAATAATCCCAGTCGTACGCTTTGTGGTAAGCCAACTTCTTCTCGAAAATTTGAACGTCATAAATGTCCTTGTAGATAGTGTCCCTGTCGCCTCCCAGCATAAGCGCGGTGTCCCGCATTAGGTCGTAATAAGCGCTCAGTTTCTAAACAGAAACAAACTTGATAAAAAGGTTATAAATTGATACAAAGCCTAATTACAAACATAACTGCCAGAGAATCTGTATGTAGTGAATTTTATTGCAAACGCTTGGACAATCGCTTTTGTCACCATCAGTGCATATTGACAAAATCCAAAAATCGTGAGTTTTCTGGCAGTAAAGTTTTAAATTAAGCTACACTTCAAGTCCGCATGTTGTGTTCTTAAAGTTAAAAACCCTTGGATGGCCAACAATAATACAGGGCACTCTAACTTTCCAATCAAAGGGCGCACGAATGATGCAGTTTTTTTGCTGACGTTTGCTTTCAAACAGTTTTAATATAAGCACAGTTGGACTATATTTAACAAATCTGTCCAAACAAATTGGCGAAAAAATATCTTGATAAGTTGAAATCGATTCAAGTCAGTATTGAGTACGTACGTCAGCGTAACGTTCCTCCAAGTAGTAGGCAAACGGAAGAGCCATCTTTCCTTTCCAAGTCTGCAAAAAAAGGCCGTCAACTATTACTCGTCACATCAAGTAAAATAAAACCAAGTATGAAAACAGAATCAGAATGTGTTTATAATTCCCAGAGTGAGCACATCGCTTTTATCCACCAGTTGTCCATGATATTCACTTGAAAATTCAATGCTGTAAACCAGTGGTTCGCAACCGGGGAAGAATTTCTTCTCAGAGAGGAATTTTATGAGTTAAGGGGAGAATTTTCCACTTTAGAGTTAAGTTATTCATGATAAGTGTAGTATTTCTTATAAGGTAGACCAGTGGATCCTAACCATTCTATATTTTTTATATCACTTCTTTGTCTATTAGGACAGAAAAAAAATTTGTGAATTTATCCGAGGGGTGTGTATCAAAACGTTGCACGTTGTTGTCAGCCGTTGGAGCATCAGACACTTGCGCTTGAAATATGACGTCACTAGAATCGTCCAGATAAGAAATCAAAACCCAAAATGTATGTCGAAATTCGTCAAAACATTAAATTGTGTTGTTAAGACCTGACATAAAACGCCGTGTACTATGTAAAGGCGTCTCTGCGTTTTGATTCGTCTTCGATACGAGTGAAAACAAAAAAAATCCTAAAAAGTAGGTCATGCCATGTTGGGTGCAGTTTAGGAAGGGAAAATTCGCCGCTTGACAAGATGTTACAACATGTTGTGTTAAGCCGGATGCCACACATGTTTACACAAAAGGGGGGAGCAAGCTGGCTTCGGGTTTCCTAACTACAGCAAAGTTTCTCATGGCGAGTTGAACAATTGCCAAACAAAAGACGTATTTTTGTTGCACGGTCAGGTTGTATATGGTTTAAAGTTTATTCAAAATTAAATCGGAAACAAAAATTTAGAATAAAACTTAAACTTAAACTAATTTGATTGTTTTTTTTGCGTGTAAAAACCTTACCAGGGTTTTTTGTTACATGCCCTAATTTCTTGTTATATCCCGCTCATTTAACACCAAATACCAGCACTGTCCAAAGTTAAATCTTGCAGTACCTGGCGGCGCTGAGAAGTAAATTAGTACTTAAAACCTATATGCGAAACTAATTACACTTTTATATTGTTTATTTGAAACAACAATCACACACACAACGACACTCAGATACCTGTAGCACATGTATTCCGTTGTGTTTTCGTACTACCACCTTCATCAGAACCTGGTTGTTGTACAAACCCCTGAGTTCGGCAAGGGTTTTCTCGACAAACAAGCTACTTGGGTCCCACGTAGGGTCAACAATAGGCCAAGCCAACTTTTTCTCTAGGAACTCCATCAGCGGGTTAGCATCCAATTCGTTAATCAAAGCTAAAGAACAAGAATAGCTTGAAATTTAAACGTGAAATTTAGGCTGGCAAGTTAAAGAGAAGGTAAAGTACAGGGTTAGGTCGGCATTCATTTTCTGTTGCTGCTAAGTGTTTGTTTGTAAGTTTATACGTCATAATCTCAATAATTTGCTTTTAACATGAAAAAGTAACTGTCAAACAGTATAGCTACTTGGTACGTATTATTAAACGTAACGCACAACGTATAAACCATAACGATGTTATAGTTGTTAGAAGCAAAAAATGTAGAACGCTTTAAACATTGATCAATATTCATAAAAAAAGATTTTAAACAGTACAAACGGCAGTTTTTGGTTTCTGGTCTATTTGCTTTCCTGGCCATTTATGGGGTTTATGACCAAAAATTATGGTAGTTTTTTAGGCCCAAAGCAGGCTTAACTTTCAGTATTGTGTCTATATGCACTTCAGTGTGTTACCTGTATTCATGCAGGCTTTATAGGCGATTTTTGCTTTTTTCACCGCGGAACAGTCTGTCGTCTTGCTTGGCAGGTTAAGTAAATCTGTGACAAATATCAAAAACGGAATCGTAATTTAAAAACAGCTTGGAATCGAAGTTAGAAAAGTTGCATTTAAAGCACTAACACCATTCGATCAGGGAACAACATAAAAGCCGTAACGCACCGTGTTGTTACATGTAAGAGCCAGTGAACAGTAAATCTCACAACAATCTACACAACGATTCAATTTCTTACCAGCGATGTTGTAAATCACACGGTCTCGAATCGTTGTGTAGGTAAGGTAATGGCTCTTGGATGGAGGTATGGGATTTTCATTCAACCATCGTCCACAGGCGAAGTCGAAAAAGTTGTTGCAAGGATTGATGGAAAAGTCGATCTTGTTCATGTAATACGCAGCTATAATTTATAATTTAGCTGTTAATAAACATTCATAATTTTGTGCAATAGTTCTAGGGCACAAAGTTCACGACGAAGGCTTGTTACCGAATTCTGAACAACGTACTCTTTCATGTTTTTCTTAAAATTTCTGCTTTTCTTAAACATTTTTACTAACTTAACAATAAAAAAAGATACTTAACTGAATACCAGCAATTAATGACATTGTGCAAGAATTGTTACACTGTCATATTCACACCAACAAACATGGTGTTTACTCAAGCCTATGGTACAGTTTTAGTATTCGTTTTTTTGGAGATGATACATAATAATCGACATAAAATTAGACTAAAAAAATCGGTTTGATGGCATTGACACAAAAGGAAATTGGTACAAAACACATTTTACCTGTCGAAAAGCATTCTTTCGTTGTGCAGACATTACTGGAAATGTTTGTTGCAGTTGTAGTTCCTGTAAAATCGTATTTTTGTAAACTTTAGCGCCAGACTAGGTACTGTGTTTTGCTGAACACGAGCTTTTGTGGGATTCAACCATGTATAACACTATTACATGACACATTGCAAATGTTTCTCAAATAAAACTTGTTTCCATCAGTTTTATGTACGTACACTTTGAATTTGGGAAATCACCGCAAAACAATATGACGGACAAAGATTTGGTTTCGGTAACTGAAGGCAAGTCATTCACCCTAAGATATTGCTCACAGATATTTCGGCCAAAATTGTACGGGTCTTACTAAAAGATATGCAATGCAGTATTGTATACCAATTCCACAGACAGGTGTTAGCACAAAACAAACACAAACCTGCAATGCATCGCTCTGCGCCGGATTGCAGCCCACGAAGTTCGTAAGTCCATCTGTATTTTGTAGCTTTTCCGCATAGTTCATACTGCGGGTAGGCGTGTTTTAATCTAAACGAAAACACTAGCTTAGGCTGTTAAACTAATCACAACAAAAAGTATAGCGTCTGTTTTGACATAGGGTTAAGAAAACATGCCACCCAAAGGTATGGGCTTATTTTATGACTACAAAACTGACTTGAGTGTTTGTTGTGGGGTTTAGTTTTAGGCGTTGAAATGTACACAAACTACGTAAACTTAAAAAAACCACATCAATGGACCTAAACGGATAATATTTATAACTGTGTTCGCAAACTATCTTAAGGTTAGAAAACCATTGATACATAAAAAGTTTAGGACAGAAATAGCGCCGGTCGCTCGTTGCGGAAATATAACACACGCAGTGGGCGAAGCATGTTAAAACCGTGTTCGTTTATTGATTTTAATCAGGCAGCTCGTGATACGAGTCACTAATAAGTAGCAAACAATCGACGCATTCCCAAATATAAGAACCTAATAATTTAAATGTAATTAACGCTTTCGTTAACCAGTTTCCAAGCGTAGTAGGCTAAATGTACTTTAAAAAAGCGTCAGTGATCATATTCTTTGTTAGAGGGCCAGATATTGTTCATTACAAACACTCATTTTTGAGTTTTTTTAAAAGGTAGTAGCTAGGGCGTCTTAATGACATCAGGTTAATTTGCTTCCTCAAACAGAAGGAATGCACATCAACGTATGATTCTAAACGTTCATAACCATACCAGGAAACATTAGGTAATATCTTATGATAAGGCAGTTACTAGCCAATATTTGGTCAAATAACTACAACGCGACGGCTACAAAAGGAGACTGGCCAGTTTTGCGTGCAAGCATGGCATAGGATAAACCTTTGCTTCGGATACCCGAAATCGTTTGACACTTTTGATAAAAAACGTCTTTTTGAATCAGCAATCCAGGGGGATTCAAATTTGAAACATTACTTGTATCCTGTGTTGCACTGGATGTGGCACCATCTGATCTTCCCGAACATCGTTGTCATCCTGCCACAGTTGGTTTTCGCGTGCAACGTTGGTTTGACGAACAACGAACATTTTTTAATCGGCTTACCTGCACCAGAGAGGTAGGAATTAAATTTCATTAAAGTTTTCAGTTAAGCATATCATATAATTAGTTTAAAAAACATGAAAATCATGAATAAAANAACTACAGACAGTGCACACTGTTTCGACCTGTAAGGTCTCATCAGTGCACCTGGTGACAGGACATGCCGTAAGGTATGGGTTTTGAGCCTGTTACTCTCAACAAACTGGAGTGTTGCAATCTGGCTACACTAGCCTAAACGGCTAATGTCTTGTCACCAGCTGCACTGATGAGACCTTACAGGTCGAAACAGTGTGCACTGTCTGCAGCTCACAAATTATTGCAATGGCTTTTTGCTATTGTATAAATAAAAATAACATTGACAAAGGTGGCTTGTGGCCAATCCTGTTTAAAAATTATTATCCTCTAATCATACGGAAACTGATTAAGCAACTTACTTATATCACCAACATCCATGTCATAGTTTGCCATGATGTCCCTTAGCAGATTCTCCATGAAGAAAGTTCGAGTGTCTCTCTTTTTCATAAAATGCTGATCATCATACTCCTCCAGTTCCTCCTGCTCCTGTTCCTGGATATCATCTTCTTCTTGATCGTCCTCATCATCTAAAGAGTCAATCTCCTGGATAATTAGATCCTCAAGATCCCGCGCTCCATCTAATCGGAAGACATCTGGTTCTTCATCTTGAACTGCATCAAGTTTTAGATCCGATCTTGCTTTCGCGAGATTTTCATCAGATATTGTAGACATTTCTCTTTCCTGGATAAAATGCCAACAATGGATCATTGGACGTCATATTTTGTGGCGTCACAATAAAACAGAGACTTAATTGCGTCAATAACTATCACGTCATTAAAAAAAATAAATTCATCGCAAAAGAGCTTGATGTCATCTAAAGATTAAAAAATATTGTCACAGCCCCAAAAAGTGGTTCAACTGTGATTCACCTTTGCAACATGTGAGTAATATGTGACTATAGCACAATGCGCAGATAATTTTAGCGAAACCAGTAGTCGCCAAAGTCAGTTGCATTGTTCACCAAGCCATAACAACCAGTGACGTATGTATTTTAAAGGTCTTACCAGTTTTTCTGTTTAAAAAACTTGAGGAGCGTGAATGTCAAAAACGTAATTATATCGTCAGCCGGGTTAAATCAAATAACAAGTCACAAACTTGTAATCAAATCGTAGAGAAAATCTGTTATCGGCACTTATAAAGCACACAGTTCTAGTAAGCAAAATCAAGTAATTCGATGACCTGTTTGCCCGCCGCGAATATAAATAAGACAAACAGACAATTTACATACCGCTTCATCGTCAATGGTGCTGTCGTCTTCGACCTCTACATCAAATTCGGCTGAATTCGGAACGTCAATACATCTTGCATGGCGACAATACACAAGTAACAGGACAAAATATAGCCCACTGAACTTGTGCAGTAACATGACGACCCTGTTGGACAAGGAAAAATGCATTTATACCTCTTAGATGTAACTGTTTAAGTTTTTGAGAGCTTTTATAGCGTTTATAGTACACTTGTCAACTAGAACAGCACACTTAAAAATGCCTATACTTTTCAAAACATGTTTAAAACTCCTGATTTGTAACTCAAAAGACCTCAAAAGCATAAAAATTGAAAGATCCTGATAATGATATACACATTTTTTACAATACCAAGTACTTTTGTTGGTACTCTTTTATGCTTTAAGAGGTTTCTCATGTCGAAAACTCTATAATTTGCATAGGCGAACGAAATCAACAAGACAATATTCACTCATAATCTTGGTTATTACGTCAACACGCTTTGGAATTCTCTCGTGTTTACGCTTTTCTCCAGAACAACTTAGTGCAAAACAGTCAAGCACCACTAACAGAACCTAACAACCACTTCTGCACAAAAACAGCAAAGCTAGCACTGAGCAGTGTAACAACACCGCTAGTGAATGAGCGCCACTAACCTCTAGTGAGTCGTTTCCATTCAAAAAGAACGTCGTGACTGCAATGCGCTACGCCGAAGCTTGGAACTTCCATATGGGTTGGCAAAATTGCTTGTGGTATGTGCAGTCGGCCGTCAGTTATCAGAGAAAGGAAGCGGATCTCGCTTATTTAACTCCTACACAATACTTACACAACGCCGCTGGAATGAGCTGTTTCACGCGAAGGGAGTATTGGCACAATGCGTAATCAGTGTGTTGGGAATTTCATGGAACTTTTCGATTGACCGACTACGGCAAAATTTCCCACTATTGACTGAAACTTGATTGGTGCCTGATTGTGTGTTATTGCTCTGCTGGTAAACCCAATTTGTAGGAAGTATCTGTGATTGTGCTAGTATCTATTACTGTGCTTGTTTTTCAAATGATGAGTATAATCCGCATGGAAAATGTACATGACCAAATGTATTTTCTTTTAATGTATTTTTTTACGAAAACGTAGAGGCCTTCTTTCTTAGTTTAATTCCTCAAAATCAAATCTTTTAAATGCGTTTTTTATTGCTCTTGTGTAAGTCAATGAAGGTCACAGTTTGCACACATGTTTACTGTGTTATCTAATGTATTTCGTACAATCCAACTGTTACGAAAATAACGTTCATTACAACAAGAACACGGCACACAAATTTATGACATTGCAAGAATAACATTTATTGCAAGATATTTTTTAATGCAGTAGACAATCAAACATTTTTGAAGTTCTGTTGATAAACCCGTCAAAATTGAATTTTCACGCTGGCAATGGAAATAGCCTTTAGTTTTAACAACTTCCGCTTCAGCAGGGCGTTACCCATTTATTCAAAGAAATAGTAAGGAGTTCAGTAGGTTGGTTTTCCGGCCTCATAGGAATATAGAAATATGCATCCAGGCTGGAAAGTGCTGAGTACATAGTTGCGCAACAATTTTCAAGGTAGTGAATTGTAATCGATAAACATGGTTTTGTATGTGCTAAGTTTTTTGTTTATCAAAATTCCATTAATTGCCGGCTAAAAAGTTGTGAATATTTGGTCTAACCTGGTAGTATGCTACAAGTAGTTGGTAAAGCTTTAACATAATTCGGCTTTTTTCCCAAAACTAAAAATGTGTACGCGCATGAAAACTATTTAGTCAACAGAAACATCGAAACATTATTAGTTTCATCGCATGTCAACATGGAAACAACACTACAACGATTCTCGAAACCTGAGTATAGGCTCCGAATAAATATAAACCGAAATATTAACACAGCAGATACTGTAATTTTTTCCTTGTCTCCGCAAAGCTGCTCCTGGTATGTCTACAAACACTAAAGCACCTTTGACGTTACATAAACAAATTTGCCTTGCATAAGTAAATCATTTTGTGCACGTTCCAAATGGATCTACCAAATAATACATTTCTTGATCGGATTCATATAAGATCCGGTTGGGCAGTGGAAGGCCTCCGCAAACTTTTTGAAGTTCTGACAGGAGGCGATCAACCTGAAGAGCCACAAACCAATTGTTTTTGTAAGCACAATGCCACTAAATTAGTTCAAAGTTTCTTTTTATTTCCATTTTTTAATCACTTTGTTCTGTTAAGGTATAAATTGTTCATCGCTCTCAACAAGCCCCATTCAGGAATGAACGTGAAAAATCTGAACCTGTTTTCGTTAATGAGTAAGACATATTGTTTTTGCAAAAAACGTCAAACTAAAATCTTTAACACCGATCCCAAAATGTCAAATATAGACTTGGGCTTCCGATGTAACTAAATTTATCATAACTTATAGAAATAAAAGTTATACCACTTCACATGATCCTTTTTTGTAAAGTTATTTGACTGTTTCACTTTTTTGGGGTGGCTATTTGCCGTTTACACACTTTCGTATCAAGCAGCTTACTTAAAATGTAACTGTTAGGGAGCTTACATAGTGAATACATGCCAACGCAAACGTTTTACCAATCGCTGTTATAATTTCGCACTAATGATGACGACAAGGATTGTCGAAATGTTTGCAATAAAATGTATTTACTGTTTTATGTTTTAATTAAGCCACTTATCATCGCTTACCTGAATCTAGATGGGCTGTGACTGTCTGTGGTTACTTCATGGACAGCACTGGCATGGGTGGAGTGGCCGCATCTTGACTAATTACACAAAACAGGGTGATTAAAATTTTCCAATTTTGGTATTTCATAATTGGCTTCTGTACTTTTGGGAAGGTACGCAGTGTTTTCCAACATACATGCACACTCACTTATCGGCCAGAAATTCATTTGTCAAACAACGTGTCGAACATTTACAAACACCAACTGATAAAATTTTTGGAGCGTCGCCTTTAAAATTACGGTATCATGTTTAACCTTTAAAATTGGCCATAAGCCAGATCTTGTGATACTAAGCAGCCTGGTTATTAGAGTTACGCTCCGTTAGTCGTCCTTTTCAAGTTCAATGGACCGAGGCCCTCGACCCATTCACAGACATAAAAAAGCTGATCGGGATTCGTTCTCGGGATCGTCCCTGGTTCGAACCCCGTGAACAAAAAAATAAAAAAAACGTAACGGCGGGCATTTAAAGTTCGCTATACTGCCTTCACCTTTTGCGTACAAAGCTCATGGACCCCCAAAAATCTTTTTGTGGACCCCTAAGGGTCCATGGACCTGGAAGTTTGGTTGTACAACACGTGACTTACACTAGCGCTGCCGACAAAAAACATCTGATTGTTGGTGAAACCGGTTGTGGGTTCGATTTGTTCTCCAGTCATCCCTTTGGATTTCAACCACAGATGATATCCCTAAGAAATACGGTCAGTAAAATTGTAAACGCTAGCTTTTGGCCTGTAAAAATAAAAATTACACATTTATTTTATCAATTTAAAGAATTTGAAAAAGGGACTAACATAGTTGTAAAGAATTATATAACAAGTAATGGCTACAAGTATTTTTTATTAGGGAACAGATGCCACGCGTACAAACCAAAGGAGTACCTGTACCAAGCAGTTTTTGTAATGCAACATTGAAATTAGGTT
>QXVZ01017149.1:0-10090 GCA_008931825.1 Phallusia fumigata | reverse complement strand
TCAAAGTAAGAAGGCGTATGAAAGGTTACATCTTGGTTGACATCTACGGAAGTTTTAATAATGTGAAAAACTCTTTTGGGGTTTTATCTAACGAATGTGCATAGATAAAAAACAAAACTGACAGAAAGGTGGACATTGTGAATGTATTATAATAGAAACTTTTAATAAAATAAAACGTTTAAGCAATTGTCGTTTGTCATCATCACCGCAAAAACAGAAAAAGCTGAATTTGATTTTTTTGCGAAAAAATCCTGTATAGCGTTAAAAAAGCCCAAGGTGACCAGAAAAAAAAACAATTCGACCCTTATGAGTAAACAAGTTTTGCACGAACAAACAAATTGCGCATCGCTTTAAGCGTCGTGTGACACCCCTATACCTTCCGGACGCAAAAGACAGCAACGTCCATCAAACAACAACAAACAATTGCCTAAAAACAATTGACTGATGGTTAATTGGGGGCTTCCTGTGTTTTAACGTTTTTTCGGCCTCCTGTTCGTTAAACATCCCTTTTCTGCGCTATAGACTATTTGGTTGTCTTGCCAAATACCAACTAAATAGATGTCGAATTACGGGGAGTCGTGCCTTCCGATTTAAAGGGATAGTTTTAAATAGTTTCAACAAGAAGAACAAGCTGTTTCAGTGTTTGTATTTTTACACCAAAGTTTTGTTCTAATTGTCCACATTAAAACGAGCTATAGTTTTTTGCCCGTTTTGAAGTAGTTTTGGTCGAACTGCGATGCACGAAATGATCTTTCCGTTTTATGTAAGTTTCGAATTTTTTCTCGTGAGTCACTCTAAAACCGCCTTTGTTTACACTCAGTAAAATGATTAAGGTCAAATCGGTGTCACTGATTGTCACACAACGATCGATGTGTTAAAGTTTTCTGTGAAAGTATTCAATTTGCTGGTGCTCGTCATACATTGCCTTAGGCTGTACGAAACCTTCAACGCATGCGCGCTGGTTATGTATTGTACACAAATGTACGAACCCTGGTCGGTATAACGCTACAACTTGAAAAAAACCGCTGGTGTAGTAAGTTCTTTTACAATCGTGAAGTTATGTGCCACATAAAAACTGTGTGGATTACATAATTTTATCAGCGAAACTTTGAACTAAAACACTACGCCGCTACAGCGAAAATTCAATTCGCTTCTGCCGCAAAATCGCTCGAGGACAGAGCAAGGTCAAAATGTGAAAGACACTCCATCGATCACAAGCGCGCACAGTTTTATGCGTAGATTTGTTTTTTCGGCGTAGCAATCATTGGATTTGTGTTATTCCAACATATCTTGATTAGTAGATGTCACTTTTTATTGTCCAGTAGACTGAAGATTATTGATTTTTAAAACCCTATCTGACCACAGCCTTGTCTTTTTTTCATGCCTGTACGTGCAACCTTAAATTTCGACATAATGTAAATCTCATAAGATTTTGAAAGTAGTACCAGATACCACCAAAAGTGAACTTGTGTTGAAACGCTTCCTAACCACACAGACGAAATGCAGTGGATATTCGTACAGCAAATAAGATGTTTGTTTTAGAACTCTTTAGTACTTTTGGTCCCCAGCAGTTGCATTTGCGTCAAAACAGAGACATGTACATTGATCACAGCTTCAGCAAAAAAACCTCTAGCTTAAAACACAGTAATGCCGCTAACAAATTTAATCACGCAGCCTCGCAATAATTGAATTCCTCTAACCCCCCGTGTATTTGTCATGTCGAATTTTCCGTAAGTTAACGAAGCAAGTGTTCTGGTTGGGAAAACGTGTTCTCTTATCCCATGAGACCGGCGTTTGATAACTCGATTATGTTGCGGTGTTCAATAGCGGCAAAGCATCTTATGGCAGCGACTTTAGTCGACAATACTAAGCCTGTTATTGGGTCACTTTCCCACAGTCAAGATGGTTTTGCGCAGGGCGTTTACAATGCTGGTGTAATTCATGCGATAAAGTCATAGATTTCACGAAAAAACGGCTTTTTCATTGTACAATTGTTTTGTCATGTAAAAAGGAAGTGTTTTTAACACGCGGCGAGATGACGCGGTGGCTCAACCAGACAATTGTATTTCCTGATTTTCTATGAAAAATATGTGCCCCATAAAAATGTTGAAAAGGTGTTAAAAGTCAATACGGCGTGGCTTGAAGTGTTCTAACAGATCACAGTTTTTTTGCACGAACAATGCTGCTTTAGTTTCTTGCTCAGGGAAACACAAGGGGGGGGGGGGGGGGGGGGGCCCACAACCTTGTGAGCACAAGGCAGTCATCCCGAAACGCTGCTGCCTTATTCCTTTCCTGTGCTGGCCAAAAAGCTTGCTCGGACGAATTATCGGCGCGTTTCCAAGCCAAGCCTACTTTCAGCCAAGTCTGTTGAAATCTAGGTCAAAGGGGTGGCATTGATATTGGAAACTGCGCATATTGTAAAAGCCAGGCGCATTCTAGATGTCACGTAGGCTAGGGCGTCAGTCTGCACTGCGGAGGCAATTAAAAATATTCGTTGATGTGGTTCTGTCAAAATTATTACCTTTCGATCAAACCATCTGTGCCGACCACATGTCGCCAGGTATTTCTGGAAACTTTGCAGGGAAAGTGGTTTCATGTTGCTCATGAATGAATGAGGTTTGCTGTGGTCGAGATAATACTTGCGACACTTGACTTAATGTTGAAACTGACTCTGTGTGGATTTATTTGCGCACAACCCGCTGTAGTGATGTGTGTAAAACTGTATTATACTTGGCACCTCTTAAACAAAAGTAGAATTAAAATATGTTATTTTATACACTTAGTAAGGATGTTAGGCTGGCGTGTAAACACACCGTTAACATACAAACACAAGACAAGGACTTGAAAAGTATTAAGTGAAATTATAGTAATGCGTACGTTTCCACAATCGCCCTTCGCTTTGATGATAACAACAGCGACTGTTGAAAGGGTTTTCATTGCATTGTATCCACTATATTCCAGTTCTTCTGCAGTTATGTTTCAAATTAAGGGGTTGTAAAAAATGCATCTAAGATATTGTTAATTATTCATTTCTCCGCCCACGTATATTGTCGTTCTTTCTTCAGTCGTTCGATCTAACGTTTGACAAACTCCGTTCGCCACGTGTTGAAACCAAGTTTCCGCCTCACGTGCTTCGAGCTTGAATTTCACGCACTCTTGCCAGAACTAAAAGTCACCTGTCTGGTTCTAGCTGTCGATATGTGTGCGGAAATTGAAAAACAAGGAGGTGTGCTGGGAAGTGAAACTGCTGAGTCATGCTTTTTCCGACACAATGCAGAAATTGCGGTTTGGTGAAATACTTGGTGGTGTATCTGTTGTCTTGCACCTGGAAAGCCACGTACCCGCCTTTCTTTGTAGGCCACTGGTTTGGATCTTAAGTGCGTGGCCACATAGGCATGGCTGTCCTGACCGTATAAACGTTTTGTGAAAAGGAAAAATAAATTGGGCTAAAGATGAATAGGCCCACGCTTACAGAATTTCGAAAAAACTACAAGAAGTTGTTATCAAACATAAATACACAATGTTTTGGAGTAGCCTCGCTAAGAAAATACAAGCCATTTTCTACGTTTTATCAAACAATAACAAAAGCGTTTTTCGAAACGTAGACATTTTTTTACATGAAAGTACTGGTTTGTATCTTTTTATTGTTATAAACAGGGTGTGAATTAAACCGTGATAGAAATGAGGTTAATAAGTCGAAACACCCTGGTGATAGTTAAAAACGTTATTCCAGCCGCAAATTTCTATCCATGATAATAATCATCAGCAATTTTTTAGTAAGTAGTAACAATATTTGAGACCTTGCACGCCAAAATCTTCGTTGAGACAAGATGTTACGATAAATTTCCCCTTTATTTCCAAATTGAAAAGTCGTGCCATGATTATAAACTTTGTGGGTTTATTTGGAAACAAGGTGTTTTTTCATCTTTTGCGACACTTGTAGGTACAAAGTTGCAATGTCACAATGAAATTGATGTTTTTTCCAACACAATTGTCAATGTCATTTTTTGGTTTCATGCAAACATCTATAGCCTACTACTGTACATATAGAAACCGCTATATGCACGACACTGTCACCAAATAGCCCCTTAGACCACTAAGACCACGCTTAGGCAAATATTTTCAAGCGAAACCATAGACATTTGTGTTGTGAAATTTACCCTGTTGCCTCATACGAGTTTCACGTAGCCTTATAGTCAGTAGTCACAAGCCTCTTGCGCTATATATGCACTATGTTTGGCTCTAATAAAAGCCTCCAATAGCCTCGTGTTGAACCGCAGGCTATTGTTTCGGTTGGCAACGCAGCGTGCTATGATGAAACACGGAAGGTTGACCGCCCTTCTGACCGGTTGCAACGGCTTCCGTTTTCGTCATCATTACGTCATCACCAGCTTATTTGTTTACTTCAAAGACGAGAGCGGTTGTTTGTATAGTGGTGGCAGACTGATTTTGTAGCGCAGTAGGCGGGAGTTGTCGCATAACTGTGAGATCAAATTTTTAAGATGTTTTTCTCGTACACTTAGGAGCACAAGATACGGACATTGAAGAGCAGCTTAATTAAAACATAACTGCCAGAGAACTTGTTTGTAGTAAATACATTGTAATGTAAACGTTTAGACAATCGCTGTTGTTGTCACCATTATATAAAAGTTCTTTGGCAGTTATGTTTTTAATTATGTGATCCTTCTAATAAGTTCGATCGATTTGTATTTTCTAACGTTGATTTGACGATATTCCGTACTAGCAATAGGCCTGTGACATACGGCACTTGCAAAAGCCTCGAAGCAAAAGCGTAGTGTTGCGTGCCTTCGGCCCACGCTTAACGCATCTGACGGGCCGTCAAGCTGTCAGGTGCCGCCGTCCTTCTTCTCACGACTGGTAGGAAGGCGAAAAAATGCTTCAGACGTGAGAAAAACGTTGGTCGAGCACGGGATCCTCTCTTGTGCACTGCGGTAGTGCTGGCCTGAGCAGTTGTGCCAGCGTGATCAGTCGTAAATGATGTTGTTGTGATCACAGGAGTAAGTAATTCAAAGAAGAATGACCAGCATAGATTACGAATCAATTCGTTTGTTTGTGATGCTGTTAGATATGCAAGTGCGGAGATATACTTAGTAATCGCTTGTTTACATCTGCCAAGCCAAATTTGATACCGTTGCTCTGTAGTTATGCAATAACATCGAGAACTTTTTTTTTAATTCAATGTCTTTCTTTGTATTTGTGGACTTTTAAAAACTGTTGCGTTTAGGCTGTCAGAAGGCAAACTGTATATTTACATAATAGTTGGTATCAAATATAGATGCAAAATATTATCATAACTTTTGCCAACGTATTTAGACAGACCACGCAACAGAAACAAACAGAGTGTATTTATATCTGTCTCGTGTATCAAGCTGTGAAAAGGTAACTCAAATAGTTCACTAAATATTAAATGCCACCTGAAAGGAAAGGAATTTGTTATTATAACTTAAAGCGGACTAATCGAAGTGTATTTATAACCACTTGTGGTTGCGTAGGGGCCGTTACACAACTGATACAGTTGCATAACATCTCGCGCATGACCACAAGAATGATTTACGATGGAGAAAATAAATTGTTGTTTTCGTTTACAGGTTGTAGGAGTTGTGTTGTGAATGTGTGTGTAGTACATAGTTCCTGTTTTAAGTTGAGTTCTGCTGGAAGCTAAAAAGTTGGAAGCGTTGAAGAATACAGCAAAAGACATGGTCAAGTAGGTTTATTTACTGTCTATTTGTGGCTATCATAGCGTACTAGTATCAGCCAAAAAAATGAACATTAAAGATGGGTAAAAACGCCGTCTTGCACATAGAATTTCTTCGTACCACGTTAAAACACCAATCTCACATTCCATCTGCTATACTGAAAACGGTATTTTGCACATAAAATTTATTTGCTATAATTTGAAACACCAAACTCACACAAAAACTACTATTTTCGCAAGAATTAAAACCATAATTGCACGTCTTGTGTCAAAACATGCGATAACGGTCACCTGTGCGAGTCCGTTACGTTCGGCAATTCCTAATGTGTCATCAATTATGACCCCGTCTGAACCGAGCTACAGCGATCCTAGTACTAGTTTCAGCTCCCTGGTGCGGTTGTCTCTCTAACCAGAGGTGTGGTTTACTTGCAAGCGATAGTTTGTTTGCTCCTTGCAGTTGTCAGATTGCACGAATGTCGTTTTGTTTGGTAAACCTACAACGACGTGCAGAGTTTCGCCGTTTAGAAGCAAAAGTTCCAAAACAAATTTCTTGCAAACACTAGTTTGAAAACGTTTGCTTCTTCAATGCCCTCGCCACCTTAGGACATTATAATATATAGATAAAACCCCAAAGTGCAACATACTTTTAGGTACAAGCTAATTAACTACAACTTATGGCCTCAAAAAATTCAAGATTAAAATTTCTTTTGCACAATTGTTTGATATAAATGGCTTAAATTTATTTATTATTACATGTGTATTATTAATAATACTTGTAGGTTCCATCTATCATATTTATAGCACTCCTATAGACCCCTTGTGTCTATCTCTCAAGTTTAAATCGAACGAACGAACTTGGCTTTAGTTTGCGAGAAAGACATTCGCGTTTTTCGGTTTCAAAAACCTATTTGTCGCTTCACTTGGATTTTGCTTTCACCGTAAACTTCAATGTCACACATGGCAGTTCAGGCGTAACCACTTGTACATGGAACCTGTCAACAAAGTTTTGTTTCTGGCTGATAAGCATGATGGCCTGACATAGAAATCTTGCGCGTGCTGTTTTCGTCTTTGTTCAGGCGTAAAAACAAAAAACAACTTTTATTACCACCGGATTATAGTTCTCTGAAAAAAGCTGAAGCGTAACATGTAATTGGATTTTTATGGTCTGAGGTTTACCGTATTTCCGGATGTTTTAAAATGCTCAAACTAATTGCTGTGTGTAATAAACCAAATTTGTACCGTTGTGCTACCACCTGGCCTAACAATTTCACACATGAGTTTGCTTGGTAAATTAAATCATAGCGCTTCAAGAGGGGATTTATTTCATGTAGTTGTGTCGTGTGTTATCGGATAAATAGCCCACGACGAAGACACTGGCTGATATAAAAACAATCGCTGAGAAACCAATAGGAAATAGGATGTTGCGTTTCCCAACAGGTTTACCCACAAACACGCGCGGTAACAATGACACCAAGCGGACAAAAGTAATTCATAAATTTCCCGAGCAGAAGTGAAAAAAGAGTTCTCTATGGTACAAATTAATTATGTGATGTTTGCAACAGACTTACGCAAGTAAAAATGCAAGTTGTTTTTTGGAGCGCTATGGCTAAAATGGTTTAAAGACGCTGTAAGACCTGATGTTTTTTAAGTGGGGGTCTTGGCATTTGCCCCTTTACCTAAATATATAATTTAAGAAATGCCGATGCCATACAAACGTTTTTGTAGGTTTTGGGTTTATTTCTTAAAACAATTTTGGCAGTTTTGTCAATTTTAAGGGCAAAAAATACACAAAAAATGAACAATTTTAAAGGTTTACAAAGTTATGTAACAAATAGGTAGCATGCAAAATCAAATCTTTTTTATCTTTGTAGTCACCAGTGTGAAGAAAGATGTCTGTCTGAACAAACCAATGGCAATTTTGGCAAAAATGGGATTTCTGCAAAATCCAACCAGCTTGATTGTCCGTACAGAATCAAGCGAACGCTTGGAAGTAATAACTTCTCATCATTTGCACCTTGCTGTACAGATAGCAATACTGATGACAGTAGTTTAAGTGATTCAACAAGGTACGATACAAGGCTTTTTTCATTAAACGTGTATTTTGTGTATCAGTTTTTGGTGCAGTTCTGAGTTTGATAATTTCAGGCAATTATTGTACATATCGAAAGAGCAACTTTTTTACTCTGGCTAGGAAATTAATGTATCAAAAATCTAACTGCTGTGAAATAAGTTTATAAAAAAGACTGTTATGAACACTATTTTAGGCATATGACTGTACCCAAGGACACGATAGTGTTTTTTTTAAAAAACGTCAAGCTGGCCAACTGCAAATTATAGTAATATCAGCCAAAAAAAATTGATTACTTCGTTATCATTCTCCCCAGCCAAAATGTATGATCAGCTTTTTGTAACTTCTTTATTTGCTTTGTAGACATAGGGATTCCATGCTCACCACGTCCACTGGGTGTCAGGAAAGAGAGCACGGCCGTAACGGGTTTTGTGGTCCTTTGTCCTGGTCTTTCTTTCCTATTATTATCAGCATCACTACATCTGTAGGTTTCATTGTNTCGTCTTTGTTCAGGCGTAAAAACAAAAAACAACTTTTATTACCACCGGATTATAGTTCTCTGAAAATAGCTGAAGCGTAACATGTAATTGGATTTTTATGGTCTGAGGTTTACTGTATTTCCGGATGTTTTGAAATGCTCCAACTAATTGCAGTGTGTAATAAACCAAATTTGTACCGTTGTACTACCACCTGGCCTAACAATTTCACACATAAGTTTGCTTGGTAAAATAAATCATAGCGCTTCAAGAGGGGATTTATTTCATGTAGTTGTGTCGTGTGTTATCGGATAAATAGCCCACGACGAAGACACTGGCTGATATAAAAACAATTGCTGAGAAACCAATAGGAAATAGGATGTTGCGTTTCCCAACAGGTTTATCCACAAACACGCGCGGTAACAATGACACCAAGCGGACAAAAGTAACTCATAAATTTCCCGAGCAGAAGTGAAAAACGCGTTCTCTGTGGTACAAATTAATTATGTGATGTTTGCAACAGACTTACGCAAGTAAAAAATGCAAGTTGTTTTTTGGAGCGCTATGGCTAAAATGGTTTAAAGAAGCTGTAAGACCTGATGTTTTTTCAGTGCGGGTCTTGGCATTTGCCCCTTTACCTAAATATATAATTTAAGAAATGCCGATGCCATACAAACGTGTTTGTAGGTTTTGGGTTTATTTCTTAAAACAATTTTGGCAGTTTTGTCAATTTTAAGGGCAAAAAATACACAAAAAATGAACAATTTTAAAGTGTTACAAAGTTATGTAACGAAAGGTAGAATGCAAAATCAAATCTTTTTTATCTTTGTAGTCACCAGTGTGAAGAAAGATGTCTGTCTGAACAAACCAATGGCAATTTTGGCAAAAATGGGATTTCTGCAAAATCCAACCAGCTTGATTGTCCGTACAGAATCAAGCGAACGCTTGGAAGTAATAACTTCTCATCATTTGCACCTTGCTGTACAGATAGCAATACTGATGACAGTAGTTTAAGTGATTCAACAAGGTACGATACAAGGCTTTTTTCATTAAACATGTATTTTGTGTATCAGTTTTTGGTGCAGTTCTGAATACGATAATTTAGGCAATTATTGTACATATCGAAAGAGCAACTTTTTTACTCCGCCTAGGAAATTAATGTATCAAAAATCTAACTGCTGTGAAATAGGTTTCTAAAAAAGACTGTTATTGACACTATTTTAGGCATATGACTGTACAGTAACCCAAGGACACGATAGTGTTTTGTTTTTAAAAAGTGAAGCTGGCCAACTGCAAATTATACTAATATCAGCCAAAAAAAATTGTCTACTTCGTTATCATTCTCCTTAGCCAAAAATGTACGATCAGCTTTTTGTAACTTCTTCATTTGCTTTGTAGACATAGGGATTCCATGCTCACCACGTCCACTGGGTGTCAGGAAAAAGAGCACGGCCGTAACGGGTTTTGTGGTCCTTTGTCCTGGTCTTTCTTTCCTATTATTATCAGCATCACTACATCTGTAGGTTTCATTGTCACGTAAGTCATCTCGAAACATAGATACTCTTAAACTTCTTACAAAAGCTCTAAAACTATTTGCAAATGAATCATTGCACTAAAAGTATTGCTTCTGTTCATATTAATACATGCTATGCAATTCATTTGTAATTTATTTGACATTGTTGCAAATCTTCATGTCCTTTTGCAGGTATACATTTGCGAAGACCAATTGTCATATTGAGAGATGGATATTTCCTTATTTAAGGTAAAAATCAGCAATGCATTATCCTGCATGTACTGTGCTTTGTGACTACCTAGGTAGGATGCATTGTA
>QXVZ01017141.1:0-16442 GCA_008931825.1 Phallusia fumigata | reverse complement strand
GCGATAATAGCGGGCAGCGAGGTGTGTTGTGAGAACTACAAGATTAAAAACGTTTCTTTCTTTATGCCGTTTTTTTCTCCTGTTTCCGAGTTTTTACAAAGCAAAATTAATTTTCAATTTTGTTATTCGACTTTTAGTGGGCGAAAACGTTTAGCTCAGGTGGTCGTTGTTTATTTTCTAACGTTTTTGACAATAACACAGATATTTAAAAAAACAAGCAAACATATTTTGCCTGTGTTGCATGTGATTTGTGTAACTGAATTCATACACTGACAACTTAAAGCAACTATGATTTGAATTCTTTTTTTCATCGTCAAATGATGTCTACCATGAGGACTAATGAATATTACAAGCAAGGGTGAATGTGAGCAGTAAAATGGGGGTTTCCCGCGGAAGATCCCCGTTTATAACATAGTAAAGTTGACAGACTGTGTCAAAACTGACTGCTGACAAAACAACAATGTTTGTCGACCTGAACGTGCGCTTCGACAGCTGGTTTGTTTACAAAGTACCGAAGCAATTTAGTATTGCAAAGTTTGAATTATATATTTTCCGCGTATTTAAATAGGAATCCGTTGCTTTCACTCAGGCGAAATCCATGAACGTATTTTATACAAATTAACAATGAAAGACTTCGTTAGTTGCTTAACAAAGCTGACACTCATCATTGCGCCTTTTGCCTTTACTTGCCTTGCAGAAAAAGAGGGCGATTCTAATTTTACAGATAACCTCCACATGCTGGCAGAAGACAGACTAACACTAAATGTGATTATTTTGGAGGGTAAAACAATGCTTAAATAAGTTGTCAGCCGTAAATCTGCCTGCTATATGGCGGTTTCTTTTCACCACTGAATCATGGCACGACATTATAGTCTGATGACGTAGTGGCAGTTATTGTTCACCAGACCAGACAAGCTTCTGGTCATGAAATGTGTCTACTTTCGTTGTCTCCATATTACTTCCATTGCACAATTACCTTTCGTTTATTACATTAGATAGGCTCATGTCGTCGGTTTGATTCCCACCGCAAGCTCTACTTTTTCTAGCACACCACTTGCTGAACGGAAATGATTGGAAAGCCGGCTCTGAATCGGTATAACGCTTCTTTTAAGTCTGACTTATTATTATCTTGTATGATGAAGCCTGTTTATTGAATTACAATAAACCGTAATGCTACAGGTAAAGGTACATCGATCAATATTGTGCTATTTATCTTTTTTGCAGTCACAAACTGTAGGGGCATTATACCGTGGCTAACAACCTCTTGATTGAACAACTTCCTTTTGCGATGTGACGTTGTTTTAATTACATTTTGCATTTGCGACTTAACCAAGCGCGTCTATGTAAGTTAACTTCAGTTCGCTTCTAAACTCCGACTATCTCAGCATCATGGACTTACAGTTTTCATCTGGCTACTTAACTATGTGGCCTAAAACTTTTTGTGGAGGAATTTCTAGCAACTGTGATCTCAGTATTCAAAACTTGACTTAGTAAACCATGAATCAAGTATTTAGAGCAAATACAAACTTTATTCAAACAAGGGTCCGTACACGTAGACGTAAATAGATTTGTTAAATTGAAAAAAACAAAAACCACTTAAACTTCTGTTTCTATGCGGAGAACAAAGTGCCTGTGAACGCAGAACTTCCTTTAAAACTTTCCTGTAGCGCTAAGATATAGGGTTTTCCACACACGGCACTATAACCAGGAAGTCTGAAGGATATAACGTCAATGTGCTTTGACGTCACCGTCCCTGTCATCAAGCGACAGAGTTGATAAAGGGTGAGGATCGGAATATATATGTTTCATTAGAATATACATGTTTTATTAATATGTATGTTTACCAAATTTTTGCAAGAAGTCACTGAAACCACCCAAAAATATTTTCTATTTTTGCTTCCTTCTGAAAGTTTGTTGCAGTGGTTTGTGCACAGTTATTGTTGGAGTAATAAAAAAAATAAAAGTTCCTGACAAGAAAAAATCATGTTGTTACCCAATTGAGTTTGGGTGGAACAAACTATACCCAATGTGTTGTCAGTTTGGGTAAATCATGATTAGGGTATTTTGTAAATATACCCAACACATTGGGTAAACATAAACCTACCCAACGTTTGTATTTGGGCAAGATTAATTCTCCCCACTGCAATTGGGTATACACAAACTTACCCAAAATGTGAATTTGGGTAATATTAACTGTACCCACAATTTTAGGTAAACATAACCTTAACAGTGTACAAGAATAAAAACTTTTTAGCTAAATTATTTGATATCTTTGCAATCCTTTTTTCTTGTTTCAGCCATAACGGTTTGAAAAAATGTTGCCTTCTTGAGATTTCATTATGTTTTCCGTCTTGAGAAAAATAGCGTCTACCTTTTAATACGCTGAAAATTTTGGCCCCAAATAATCGGTGTCTTTGTTTATGAGGTTTTTCTTTATTAATTAAATACTTTAAAGAAGAAGCAATCACATTTTTTGGTGCGTTCCCTGTGTCCAACAGAATTGACAAATTTTAATTCTATTCACATTTTAACACAGGTAGATAAGTCAAGCGCCTTTGATGTCTGTCGTATGAACTAATGATTATTACAACTAAGGGTGAACAAAAACAATATGATTGATAAAACATGCGCCGTAAAGGGGATTTCCCAGCGGGAAGTCCCTCGCTTTTGCCGTTGTAAAGTCGATAGGCTGTGTCAAAACGTGACTGTTAGCGCAGCAACTATTATGTTGGCAAAGTAACATTGTTTGTCAACGTGCGTTTCGACAGCTTGCTGTAGAAATGCCAATAAATAAAAAACGAAATATTGTCCAAATAGCAGCCGTTTTTATATTCAACAACTTCAATACATGGCCAACACTAGCACAAAGTTTATGACACAATACATCCTAATCTACAATACACAAAATACAGTTCGGGTTCGATTATTTATGTCGTCATTAATGAAAGTGAGGCTACAGCAAACACATTATTTTTAAAATACTGGCAAAACGTTAAGTGTGTTTGGAAGTAAATATTGGAAATATAAAACGATACACAAGACAAATAATACTGAGAGAAACATCATGTGAACAAACGATAATGACCACTATCAATCAGGAGTATCTGTATTTGACATCAATTTTCATTGGGAAAAATTGTGTTAAATTCCCATCACGTCTTGACCTAGAAAATTAACTGCCCGCGAGGTGGCGCCAGTGGCACAACAAATAGCGCAAAGGTGCGTTTATCACAAATACCAATTAAAACAGTGCGCAATTTAAATAGGAACAACACTATGTCATAAACAGCTTAGTTTCTGCAAAACGGGCTTATTTGAATGAACGTGTTGTGTCATAAGTATTGTCTTCCACAATTTGAGTCTTGTTAAGCTGATCATACGTGTCGGAATTACTTGCAACGTTTTCTAGAGTGTCGTAGGCCTCGGGGTGTAAGTTGGCTCTTTCAATCTTGTCGTATGCTTCCAAGTCGTTTGCTGGCACTAGTGTAGAATCGTAAGTATCAGCTGATGGGATTTTGGCTTGTCCGAGTTGATCATAGCTCGGTTCAACAGCTTGCTGTGAGTGCTGTACTGTGTCGTAAGCTTCAGATGCGAGTTTATCATGGGTCAGCTGATCATATGCTTCCAACTCATTGCCTGGTTGTTGCGCTGTGTCGTATTCCAAGTCGTAAGCGGCTTCCGGAATATGGGATTGTCGGCTATTGCTCTGAACCTTTGTTGATTGTTTAAACTTTGTGACCTCACTGTAGGCATTGTTGTTGTCAGGTTTTGTTTGCGCAGCTTCGTCGTGAAAGGTGTTATTGTCACGTGACGCTTGAACGTCGTCATAATGGATGACCTCACCGCTTTGATGACGTGGGGACGGTGACATGGTTGGATTTGCAAAGCTACCTACGTCAGTTTTGGGAATGCTGTATGTTTCTTCGGCTTGATAGTCGTCAGCTGTTAAGAAGCGGTGACTTTATTTTGAAGTGTTTATAAATCAACCACAGGTATTTACGGATTTTATTAAATTCCCTATGTTTATATTAAGTTCACGATTTCTTTTTTCCCTTTCGTAGGCTTAACCACCCCCTTTCCTCCAATCTACATATCCCTCTTTTTCATGGAGCCACCTTTGTAGATTGTCATATTCCCCCATTAACTAGATATTTTGTTTACTTGTACTTTCATATGTGAAATTAAAAGATGTTGATATTCATTTTTTGTAGCAAGACTCACCTACAACGTCATAATCTTTCAAACCTGATAGACTTATCAGTTTCTGGTTTCTGCAATACACAAAAACATGTCGTATAAATATACCCAAGGGCACCTTTTTGTTCTCATGTTCAGAACAAAAATAGAACAAATGTTGTACTTAGATAATAGACATAAGACAAGCAAACTAAAACCTCTTTTACCCATACACTGTTGTACCAGTTACCTTTTGCGGCGTTTCCGTGACGTCACACAGACGATGACAATGCAGATCGTGACTATAATCAGGCCACCGCATGACGCAGCAATTATTATGGGGGTGCTGCTCGGTTTCACTGTCGCTGTTTATAATTGCAGAAAAAAACATTAAGCTTTGGCAGTAAATGGCTTGTTAATGTTGAGATGCACTCTAAATTAAACTACCACGGCGTTGATAGAAAGTAAATTTGAATAAACCACGATCAAAGTAAGCAGTTTGTCAATAATAAAAGTATGATATGATATGGGCTTATAGAATATCTGCTATGTAAGATACCTTTGGGTGTGCTGTTTATGGATGATATGGAAGTTCTTGTTGCTGAAGATGTTTTAATAGTTTCGCTTGGTGTGGTCACGTTAGTTGATATTGGTGGTTTGCTGGTGGAGATTGGCACGATAGTGTTGGTGGTTGCGGTTGGTGCGTTGCTGGTACTTGGTGATCTGGTGAAAGTAGTTACGATTCGCGTTCTGGTTGCAGTTGTTCGCAAAGGGGTGGTGGTCGGTAACAAAGTTGATTTAGTTGGTGGAGAGGTGGTGGTGGTGGTGGTTGTTGCTATAAACAAAAAAATAGGTAAGATTTAGCTATTTTCATCAAATATCGAAAAGTATAGCTTGGTTTTTCGGCTTCTCACCCAAATAATGTACTCAAATACATTTTAAAGCTTTTTTAAGTGTGATGAAATAAATCGCAAACTAATTAAAACCCTCCAAATGTAGTCCCCATTACTTTCTGCTTACCTGGAACAGATTTCTGACAAACGTATCTGGAATAACTTCCACACGGTACATCATACCATTGTAATAACGGCTCATATTGATAAAAATGGCCCATAACCACACAATTCTCATTGCCGTGTAAGTTGTTTGGCTCCGTGGAAAACCATTGTGCGACTGAGACATCACTTCCATCATTCCACTGAAATATATTCTTGGTCGTGTTTCTCTTAGCTCCGATGTAAAGTGCGTACGGTTCACCTGCACCTAAAGAAAACGGTGCAATTTTTGTGGTCCAATTAGTTTTTTTGCTAATTTGACAAAAATAGTTTTGCTTGTAAGTTAACGAAAATGTCCATTGGTTTTGAATCTAAACCACAAAGACATGCTTTATGGTCCTGTAACAATCGCTACAATATTTAAAAGGCTGGCTTTCTGTCGCGATACCTTAAGAGATACCTTAACTTGGCTCAAAAAAAGTATGGATTCGAATCCCATAGCGAACACATGTGTTTGCCTGAGCCCAACTGCAATTTGGCATTATATCTCATGACAAATATCTACACAACGCTTACTTGATAAGTTGACAAAAGTTTTGACAAAGTTAAAAATTTCCGTTGTTTTGACGTTAGCAACATTAGCTTGAAACGCAGAGCATCCCGTTTCCGCGTCAGCATATGAAAGTACTGGGGTCAGTTGCACCAAATATTGAAAGTTTTGGAATGTATGCCACGTTTGCGCATCAGAAATCGCTGACATCACTAGAACCAAAACTAGGTTCGAATACATTATTCTGTGACACAAAATAGAACGCTATCTGTCGAGAAAACATGTAAGATAAAGGCGTTCACGATAAAATTATTTATGTAAAGCGGCACAGGAAATTAGACAACATTAAATTGACTAGCTTAGACCATAGCAACCAGTTAACTTGTACAATGTTCCTATTACACTAAATTTTCTTGCACTGTAAGGTGAAACAGTTTAACTTCTTCTGTAGCACGACATAACATCGCTGTTGTTGTGGCGCTACTTAAAGTCTCAGCACTACCAAGTTTTGACTTGGTCGTTTTTGTTTCTACCGCACCACCGTGATTCATGTTTCTAAGCGGCACAAACTCCACTTAGTTTGTCGAAAACTGTAATATTAAAGACTGCAGCTTGTACTTACTTTTGCCGATTGTTTTTGGGCAATTACAAAAACGCTTGAAGTGAAAAACACGACACTTGTTTTGTTTTTTACAATTTGCACGAGGTTTTGAAAACATCGCTACTGTCGACTGCGCAAAGCTCGTTACCGTAACCCGCTTCGGACATATACAGCCGTATTTGTAACGTGCTTATCCAACATCAACTAAACTGCGTATATACGCTGCTGCCTACAGCACTTTGTTTTACCGGCGTAGGATTATGAGTCAAACCTCGTCTATTCCTCGCTACCTAGTGCGACCAGCAACTAAAGATCGAATTACGTCAGATGAGGAAGTGTGCAAGGGTTCAGAGGAAGTTATAAGAATCGATTAAAGTTTCCAGTGACTTGGGAGAGCAACGCCGCATTAACGTGATGTATGATTTATTCCACCGACGGCTACAGGAAAACTCCCTGACTTTTAGACTGATTGTTAGACTTTGTTGAACAGAATTAAATGCCGATGTGCGTGTTAAAGTTGCAGAAGATCGTTTTTGCTTAGACACGGATTGCAGTAAACAGTAACTTGTTGACAAAAAACTGTTTGTGAACGAAATGTTGTCATTTTATTTAGTGAAAAGAAAATGACAAAACTTTTTGACATAATTGTCACAAGGTCTGCCAATAATACCATTACATTCGATACCAGTGTCAGTGCAGACCATCATTACATGCTCCTACACTGTTAATCGTTTTGCTCTGACTTAAAAGATTTGCGACATAAACAAATGGTTATATATACATAAGGTATTTCTCAACTTTGTTGCGACTAATTGCCATAGTTTTTAGTTGATACCCTTATTACAATGAATAAACAAGCAACAACTTAAACGAAACCTCGTCAAACTCGATTTACATTTTCGTAAATCTTCTGAATTAAATCCAACTGGGATCTTTCTGTTAAACTATGATGCGTCACAGCAACTTTGCAAATTACATTTACTTAAATAAACAATTTTACCCACTTTAAGCGAGTTCCTCAACACGCTTTGTTCAGTCAACTGTATTTCCGAAACTGTCTGACATTAAGCTCGTTGGAAACCTGGGACTCCAACATTGACCTTCGTATAATGGCATTTTGCCGGTACAATATATAAGCATTAGATATAAGCGCTTGTTGCATGCATGGTTTAACCCACATGTCTACAAGCCTATATGAACACAGATCCATCTACTACAGGCTTTCGCGTGGCCACGGAAATCCTATGAGATCGACAGCCAACGCATTCATCACTCATGTAAAGCCTGGTGCGAGTCTTATATCTAAGTTCATAACGTGAAAACAAACTTTCACTCATCGATTTACGTTCACAACGTGAAAATTAACTTTCACTCATCGAAATATCAAGAAAATGGTGTCATATAAATACTGGGTATTTAAACGCGTCATACACTTTGCTGATAGATATTTACTAAAAAAAGTGGAACATTTCAAGGCCACCATCCACTGTTCTGTAAGTTAGTTAGTTTGTAGAGCGCAAGCTTTGGAAACTATAGGGTTGTGAGTTACTGTATTAGCGAACGTCTTACAGTGCATTTCGGTTCATTTCTCGGAACAGTAGTTTACAAGTTAAAAAAAGAACCACGATTTTCATGTTTTCATCTTTAATCAAATGAAATTTGAAACATGTCAAGCTCGAAATGATTTTAATTGAAACCCGATTAAAGTATAGTTTACAGACCCACTGGTTTAAAACAAAGAACTCGCTCAACGTAAAAATGCATTGTTGTTGTCTGAGGGGATTGTTCTACAGAAACCAAACGCTTGTACATTAAAACATTTACTGTCACAACTTATGCTGTCTATTAAGTGCAGTCTAGCTGTTAAGATTGCCTCCTTATGCAGCCGAACACAATTTTACACAGGTATAAAACAGGCAGTTACCACGAATCGGGTCGTACACAGTGTGGTGCTACGTGCATTAGACCAGTGGGTGGCGCTCGTGTCATCTCAAGTACAGCACAAAAAAGTACACACAGCACAAAAAATATATACAGCAAAAACACATAAATACAAAAGTGCAACAAAGTTCGCAAAATGTTGAAAATGTTTCGGGCAAGTAAGCTTGTCAGGTATAAACTGCTGACTCGAAAAATTTGATTACCGTTCCGTTTGACCGTGACATACTTAATTGTTACGTCGTAATGCATCGTAGGCTGAATCCGATTCGTCTTTAGCCTCGTGTCTGTTATTGTAGATATCAGTTGGATTGCTGCCGCGTCCCACTTGGTGGCGGGCTTCCACATCTTCAGATGGTTGTAAAGTGTCGTAAGTGGCTTTATCCAATCGATCGTCTTTTCGAACATGTGGTTGTTGGCTATTGTCATGAACCTTTGTGGGGTTTTCAAACTTTCTGACCTGACTATAGACATCGCTGCTTTCAGGTCCTAATTGTGCAGCGTCGTCAGTAACGATGTTTTCAGGACTTGGTTCTAGAGCTACGTCATAATGATTGGCGTCATCGTTTTGATGACGTAGGGAAGGTTGTATAGCGAAGCTGCTTTCTTCAACGTGAGGGGTGTTGTACGTTTGTTCAGGCTCGAAATCGTCAGCTGTTTAACAAAATAATTTTCGTTTTGATTCTATTGAAAAACACATCGTTTGATTAATATCAAATATTCATATGTTAAACCTATTTTTGAAGTAAGTGTGCCAATAAAAACAATATTAAAAACAAATAACTGGGTGTTGCATGTTCCATTGTTTTTTTCCTGACATATAAGTTACAGGTAAAGTAATTGTGACATTCACATATTGGCCTACCCTCAGCGTTGTGATCAATCACTCCTGTCACGTTCACCGGTTCGTTGTGGTTTTGCCTGTGAAAGTTCGAAGCACAATTAACTTTCTTAGAGGAAGGAAGGCGATGCATGGAGAGCCAATACAGTTATACAATAAAGAGTTTGAACGTTTTGACACCACAAGACTAGCAAAATTCCAGAATGTTTTCAAATCTTTCGCACCGACACCAAAATCTTACCAAAACTTGCAAATCTTTATTTTTTACAAGCCTGAAAATAACCGATAATATAATTGCCCAAGTTTATTTTTGCTAAAACATTTTTGGTCACCTCTTTTTTCTTCTACGTGACGCCATAAAGACAATGACAGCACAGATTATGACGAATATGACGCATCCGCATGTTGTTGACGCAATGATGACGATGTTGAATTTTCCTGGAGCTGCAAAATTGCAAAAATGCAAATAAAACACTTTCAAAGTTATGCGACGCATTCACACTACATGTGGCCGGACTTATCATTTGTTTGTACATAAAGGTCACCAGGCTCTTACGTAAACTTTCGAACACATCCTACTATTTATTTACCTTGCGTTGTGTCAGTTGGTGAACTTCCTGAACTGATGTTTGCAGTGGATAGAGGTAAGATTGTAGTGGTTGGTTTGGTTGGCGTTGATCCTGTTGTTACAATTTGTTTGGTGGACGGCGATACGGTTGTTGTAGTTGATTTGGTGGACGGCGATACGGTTGTTGTAGTTGATTTGGTGGATGGCCATACGGTTGTTGTAGTTGATTTGGTGGATGGCCATACGGTTGTTGTAGTTGATTTGGTGGACGGGGAAACGGTTGTTGTAGTTGATTTGGTGGACGGCGAAACGGTTGTTGTAGTTGATTTGGTGGACGGGGAAACGGTTGTTGTAGTTGATTTGGTGGACGGCGAAACGGTTGTTGTAGTTGATTTGGTGGACGGCGATACGGTTGTTGTAGTTGATTTGGTGGACGGCGATACGGTTGTTGTAGTTGATTTGGTGGACGGCCATACGGTTGTTGTAGTTGGTTTGGTGGACGGGGAAACGGTTGTTGTAGTTGATTTGGTGGTAGCTGTTGCAGTTCAAGTTAAATACGTTTGTACTCTTCGATTTAGCATGAGGAAATTACGTTGCAAAAATAAACATTTTGTCATTAGATGTCGCTGAAATTTTTGTAATATTTGATGTCTAACAAAACTAGTTATGATTTTTATATCAGTTACCTTTTGCCTGTCATAAAATCCTAATACAATTGGTATGTATTTTCAAAAATCAAATTGTTGGTTTACAATCATAGACAGCAGAGGTTTTGTTTACTCCGCTTTAGACGATATCTGCTCACCTGCTTTAACTTTCTCGCAAATATATCTTGCGTTGTATTCTGTACAAGGTGCGTCGTGCCATCGGTAAGACGAAACATGAAATAAAGTGTAACCCATCGTGATGCAATTTTCTATTCCACCTTTATTGTTTGGTTGTCCTCTGTCCCACATGGTCTTTGAAACTAAAACGTCGCTTCCATCATTCCATTTGAATTTACTTCCGTATGAGGTTCTTCGTCCACCGATGTAAAAGGAGAATGGTTGATCTGAAGGAAACAAAACAAGCTATGCTGAAAAGCTGTAACGCTTCTGCAAATGGATTCAGATACCTAGTCTCCTGTGCGAAAACCATATGGTTGATTTTGTAAATGCTAAGCATAGCAGGTAATGTAGCGTTCAATACTCTATAAAAGTCACCGGAAATATTATTTTGGGGCAAATGATTGTTATGTGATTTCACGACACCAAATGAAACAACGAAAATCAGCTAGAAAATTTCCACACTGTTTAAGTAATAGAGGGTGAAGCAATAGTATTACCTGTCAGATTTATAAATTGCTTCAAAAACTTAAAGATTTCCGTTGTTTTGACGTTAGCTACATCAGCTTGCAACGCAGAACAATTTCCCTCTGCTTCTGCATATGAAGTGACTGGAGTCATTTCGATCGAATANTTCACGACACCAAATGAAACAACGAAAATCAGCTAGAAAATTTCCACACTGTTTAAGTAATAGAGGGTGAAGCAATAGTATTACCTGTCAGATTTATAAATTGCTTCAAAAACTTAAAGATTTCCGTTGTTTTGACGTTAGCTACATCAGCTTGCAACGCAGAACAATTTCCCTCTGCTTCTGCATATGAAGTGACTGGAGTCATTTCGATCGAATATTGAAATCCATTGAAGTTGTGCCAAATTCGTCCCTCAGCAGAAATAGATAAACAAAACATAAACAAGAAAACTAATAAAGCCATGTTTGTTTTCCAATAAAGCTAAGATTGTTTCCCTCTGAAGGCATAAATATTTCCTGTAAGCCTGTTATAAATGTACTGTCTTGCACGTCAAATAAAACAAAGGAGCCCATGACGGCATTGCCACACGCAAAGACTCTAACGCGGAAATTCCTTTGTGATGACGTCATGGTACTTTCGTTTCTGTCGCCACGTAGTTGATTGTCTTTTTTCCATAGTGCTATCACTTACTGTTGATTTCTAAAGTGCCCATCTATATTTAGTTTTGAGATTGTCCGCCAGTACACGTTATATTTAAACGCTATCCGTTTGTAGGCACATCATCGAAACCTATCACGTTAAGTTTTACAAAAGAAAGTAAAGTTTTCAAAATACAAATTAGTTCTATCTATTGATAACCAATAAACCAACTAAATTCCGAGGTCATTGCGTTTGCAATTTGTCGTTAAAAAGGCATCGAAAAAAGCCTATGTGGCAAAGACGTACCAAGTGTAATTTCAACGGGGGCTGATCAACCCTTCGACGAAGCCACCACGTCACTTTGTGGCAATCCCGCTCGAAAGCATGAGTTTTACACAGATCGAGCTGGCATGTAATGTGTGCAATAGTAAGTCACAAAGTTATGGCGAGCGCCTTGAAAGTCTTTCGTAAGAACTAGTGCCGCTGATGATTGAAAAACATCCGTTAAAAAGTGGATTTTACAGCGGGAAGTCTCTCGTTTGTGTCGTATAAGGTTGAAAGGCTGCGTAAAAAACGACTTTTGGCGAAACAAACTGCTTTTGTGCTGTGTTGAATCAAACAACTCACACGGCGGCATTCATTAAGAATTACAAACACGAAATCATTAGCATCCACCTATTGCAACATATAAAGTCAAATTAACATGTAGGCCTACACTGACAGGGGTGACGTCATAAATGATTAAGTGAAGTAGCAACTTTTGTAAAGGCTACGGCCCAAGACGGGTTAGGAATCTAAGCAAAGGAAGTTCCATCATTTACAGTAATTTTATTTTTCATGGAGATTTTTGGAAGCTTTGGGGGATTTTCTGGCCCTACTTACAACTGATACCAGTTTGTTATGACGCAGCATAAATAGCAGGAAACATCCCCAAAGGATTTGGTCAAAACATACAAGGGACTTAATAAAGCAATGCAGCTTCTCATGTAGAGATAACCACGTTATGCAAACTACAAATTCTGATGCCACCATAAAAATGTAAACGTCATTTTAAAACAACAAAATTTAACAGGTTTAATAATTTTGTAAAAAGCGCAATGCCATTTAGTTATGTGTTGCAAACAAAGCATTGATGTGTTTTTAGAGTAAAGTTATTTAATACGTTCGTTACTGCGGTAAAGTCATGCCAAATACACCAATCGATATTACGGAACAAGAGCCATGTATTCAGGATGTGTTGTTTTAATGGGTTCCTCATAGGGTTCGATGTCATCGCCTTGTTGTTGTTGTGGCGTGGAGGGTTGAACGGAGTTATTGACGTTAATTGGATGGTTATTGTATGGTCCCATGATTCGGTGTCAGGTAAGGTGTCAGGTAAGCCTGTTATAAATGTATAAATCTTCACGTCAAATAAAACAAAGAAGCTCCCGACGGCCTTCCCATACGCAAGACTCTGACACGGAAATTTCTTTGTGGTATTTCTTTCGTTTCTGTCTCCACGTAGACTGAATTGATTGTCTTAATCCACGGGGTGATGTCTACATTTAGTTTGGAGAGTGTCCGCCAGTACACGCTCGATTCAAATGATAGCCGTTTATAAGCAAATCGTCCGAAATTTTTACCCTAAGTTTTACAAATGAAAGGAATGTTACGAACTAAAACTGTATGCACAGGATTTTCCACATTGATTACTCATAGACCATCCTAATTCCAAAATTATTGCGTTTGTAACTTTTTGTAACGAGCAGCTACAAAACCTATCTAGAAAAGAAGTACGATTTAAACAGCGAGTCGTCCAGTGGAATATCGAGTTCATAATTACTTGTTGTAAATCAGAAATCTAGTCACACAATATGACCATAAGTCAGATACGTTGGTGAAACCTCAAACAATGTAACTCTTTCACTTTATTTTTTGAAATCAACAACTGCAAGAAATTACACATACAAGTACGAACAGGAAATGACCAATCATCAATCAACACAGGATTCAACTTTGCGCTTTGAGAATTATAATACTCCGTGGTTTCAAGGTGGGGCAGCATTCAGCAGCGCAATGAAGTGATAAGTAAGCAACAAAAGTGTGTATGCAGACAACCTTTCAACCCTTCGACGAGGCAACTATATCTTTTTGTGGCTATCTCGCACGAAAGCATGAGTTTTACAGAGATCAGGCTGGCACACAGTGTGCCGTAGAAAGTCACAAGGTTATGACGTCATTGTATTTTTTCGTCATCGTTCCTGTCAAAACATGGAGGAGTTGCTTGGTAATATAAGGAGACAGGAGAGCTTTTCATTGCTTGTTTTTGCCTCTTGTTTCAGAGTTTACGATTTGACAAAAACAATTTTTCATTTTTTTGCCTTTAGAAATTAACATAAATTAACTTTTATTTTTCTCAAACTTTCAGCCAATTTTATCGTTGCCTTGTTTATCACTTTTTGCATCTGTTTAAAAACAAGAAAACAAATTTGCCTGTTTCGCATTTGGTTTGTCTAACGAACTTTAAACATTGACAACCGATAGGAGTAACAATTCTAATGAATTTTAAGTCCCTCGCTTATGTCGTAGTAAGTTTAAAAGGCTGTGTGAAAACACGTCATTTGGTGAAACGACTGTATGTTTGCAAAGTAGCACTGCTTGACCAGTACAAAACACCCAAAGTAAACCGGCATTAATTTACAGTTACAAACACAAAATCACCAGAATCCAGCTATTGCATCATATAAAGTCAAATTAACATGTAGGCCTACACTGACGTCATTATTCTATAAAAACACAGTGGTGACGTCGTAAATGATTACGTGAAGCAGCAGAGAGTATTTGAAAAGGTTACTGTTTAAAGCGGGTTAGGAATCTAAGCAAAGAAAGTTACATTATTTACAGCAAGTATATTTTTCATGAAGATTTTAAGGAGCTTTGTGGCAGGGTACACTTAATTTTCTGTCCCCATTACGACGATACCAGTTCGTTAAACGCGGCATAAAAGCAGGGAACAGTCGGTAAAGAATTTAGTTAACATAAAAACAAGAAACTTAAAGCAATGTAGCTTCTCAAGTAGAGATAACCACGTTATGCAAACTAAAAATCCTGATGCCATCAATAAAATCGTGACAGTCATTTCAAAATACAAAAATTCATTGGGTATAAAAATCTTGTAATGAGCGCAATGCCACTTATTTGCATTGATGTGTTTTAGATTAAAGTTATTTAATACATACGTTACTGCGATAAAGTAGTTCCAAATGCAGCAATGGATATTACGGATCAAGGGTCATGTATTCGGGACGTGTTGTCTTAATGGGTTGCTCATAAAGTTGGATTTCATCGGCTTGTTGTTGTTGTTGTGACTTGGAGGGTTGAACGGAGTTGACGTTGTTTGGATGGGTGTTATGTGGTCCCATAACTCGGTGATTTTCAGCTGAAAGCAAATTGAACTTCAGTTGTTGCACAATTATAACACAATGCATCCTTCTAAACTCAGCAGTAGAAAGTCAAAATGAACGTATTTTAACAACAAATGTATTAGATGTATGTTTTTCGATTGCAATAATTAGAAGATAGACACAATAGCACTTTCTGTTGCAAAGCAAAGACAATGTTTCGTTTGCATTTTGAAACAAAAATCTTACATTGGCCATTGTAAGTCATGTCAAATACAGCATTACATATCACGGTTTAGTAATTATCTAAACAATACCTGGTTGTTGAAAGACGTCATAGGGTTGGATGTCATCGGCTTGTTGTTGTTGTGATGTGGGGGGCTGAATTGGATGGGCGTTGTGTGTTCCGCTGGTCTGGCGATTCCCAGCTATTAGAAACAAATGAATATAGTTGGGTAATTATACCAGCTGTGGGTAACAGCGTTTTGTTTAAATCATTGAAATGGATAAATAAATAATACGTTACGAAACTAATTCGTTCTGAAATACTTACTCGTAGCACTTTCTTCTTGGAATCTTTTTGAATTTTCATTTCTGCAATGCAAATACTTTGATTAAGTTTGTAACCACTACATACATGTCTATGTCTATATATTGCTCGTGTATATACGGGTGTCGGGGGTAGGTTAATAAATTTACTTTTTTCACTTGCGTCAAAATACCCAACACTTTACTACAATCAAATACGCAAACTTTGGTTCTAATTAGGAATCTTTCATGCTGCTTTTAGACCATAAGCTTCGCCCGTTTCTTGAGAGGTCTTGCTAATGTTACGTTAGTTCTGCACAGTGGCATAATAAACCCGGCCATTTCAAGGGATAGCAGATCCGGTAGCAAGCAGCAGAGGATTAAATCCACCTCTCATTTAAACTAGCTTCTCACCTTCTGATACGTTTCCAAAAAGCCACCACGACGATAACGATGCAGATTATGACGAAAATCACACCAATGCATGTTGCTAGAGCAGTGATGATGACTGTCTTGCCATCTTTAAGAATGTTTTACACGATAAAGGTTTAAACAATTCCACATTTAAATAATAACAAGCATTTTACTTGCCTTGTGTTGTTTTGTTAGCAGCTTGGAACAAGTTGGCTGATGTGGATAGTAATGTGGTTGTGGTAGTTGGCTTGGTAGGTGGTACATAGAAAGCTGTAACAGACGAAATGAATCACTTTGCGCCTGTCATAATTTTCTGCTACAAAATAAGTATAAGCAACAATTTGATTGGTTCAAATTCGTCTTTACAAACATGAACTGTTGCGACATCCTACTTCTGATTTACCTCGCGTTGTGTTAGTTGGCGAACTTCTTGAACTGATGTTTGCAGTGGAAAGTGGTAAGATTGTAGTGGTTGGTTTGGTAGATGGCGATACGGTTGTTGTAGTTGGTTTGGT
>QXVZ01017139.1:0-16372 GCA_008931825.1 Phallusia fumigata | reverse complement strand
AAATTGCCGGATTGAAGTTGATTATACTACGACGAAAATAAATCATAAATTGTCGTTGAATTGATTATTGTTGCGCGGTTTTGGTATATGATTTAAGTTATTTAAATGTTTGTTGGGTTGGAAATGAACCATGCAGAGTGATACAAATAGAGTCTTAGAATTCAGAATAAACGGATGACTGGTGCAGGTATTCGCAGGTTGGCTGAAAAAGTGGCAAAAGCTAATCTCAAAAAAGCTTGTCAAAGAAAACAACCTTAACGCCTCATCGCCATTTAAGCCATTTCACACTGGCGGTCACGGTGAACTGGAAACCAGGTTAAAATCGTGTTGAAAACATCAAAACTCTACACACCAGACTTTCCAAAATAGGACGACAAACATCCAGACTGCAAAGCCGGCCTGAAAAGCGGGCATGAAGGTTGATACCAAATAGTCTGCGCTCCATTCTTGCGGCAGAACAGTTCTGAAAAAGAGTATTGGTTGGGACAGGGGTGGGCAAACTTGTTTATTGAAGGAGTCACTTGCGGAAGACCACAAACACCAGCGAGTCGAAAATCACTTTGTGCATGAGCATAAACACTGATTAAAGCATTTGCAACTGCTCAAAAATTGATCTGGTTTAATTCTTTGTAGTTGTCACCCAGCAATGTTACATCACAGTGGATATAACATTGATAAATTTAATATACTTAAAATATGGGGTAACAACTCTCAATCAGTTTGGGATATTACTATTCAGCTATATAGAAGAGCCTTAAAAAACATGTCGGCGAGCCGCAGTTTGCCCACCCCTGGTTTAGGGTGTTTTTATAGTAACGGTTATCACTGACTGATATACACACCAACTGTATGTGGCATAAACATACCATTAGTGCGTCGTTTCCGATACGCACAAAGACTGTTTTGCCCTAATAGGCTTTCAATTTTCAAACGATGTATGTTAAGACCTTTGCCGAATCAGAAACCACTTTAAAAAATTGAGCCTTTAACAACATTTACCGATTTAGAGCGGGATATTGAATCGGCCTTGTGGTTGCAACGACCATCGATCCCCAGAAAGTATGCAAGATCATCGCACAAAACTCCGCCAAGAGGGGCTGGACAACATTCAGCAAGATGTCTTTTCTGGACGCCTCGCGGTATCGCTGCAATATTCCTTTGTTTCTGCCCATGTTTGTTCCTTCTCGCAGGTCCTACCACTATTGCTCTGTCCTGCTTCACAAATAGTGCGTCATGAAACTTTATCATGCTAAGGTAAGTAATGATTCACGGAAGAAGGTGGCAATGCTTACGTGCACACTCAGGCATCTCTACAGCAGTTTGGGCTTTAGCTTAGCGGCTTAACCTATGTTAAGATTTCATGTTATCTCCTTGTTAAGCAGTGCTTATAACAGTTAAGCACAAGGTCAGTATTTCACTGTCCAAGCTGACCGCCACTTGTAAACAACGTTCGATGACAAACAAAAAACTCGAATTGTAAGTAGAAAATCGCTAAAGGTATGTCGGTAAGTTTCAGCAGGAATTCAGTTGCGGCATATAAACCTTAATTTTAGTTGAGAAGTTCAAGCTTGGTTCAACCAAGTGCATTTTTTTCCTACTTGTTTTCACCTGTGCATTTACTGTACAGACCGATTTTATTTTGCCGTTCCACTTCACAACTGTTCGGCAAAAACGGAAGTGGACATGCATGAGCACCATGAATCCTTTTCGGTAACCAGTCACAAGTGGCCAGAACAGCAGAACGCCGCTTTCGTTAGGTCGTTGGTTCGATACTGATAAAAGCGTTTTCCTATTAAGGCGAAACTGGCACTTTTTACATTGCGGGGGCAACCGGCTCGGTATTCAAAGGAGAGAAACTACATCAGAAGATAAGATCAAGCAAAACTGAAGAATCATACAGAACTTGCTTGCAAGCGTATAGACACAAACTTATTACTGCATTTCTTTCACATGATTAGCAATTTTCACTGCCAACGACATTTACCTGTACGTGGTCGATCCCTGTACAACTCTTTCGATCAAATTTAATTAACACCTGGCGGTTTGAAGCGCACCGTAGCGCCGAAACCTAATCCCCTGCAAAGGCTTATAGAGTATAAGAGTTGTAAAGTGTAAGAGCTGATATCCTGGGGCAAAAAGGGCCACAACCTGTTTAACAAAACGCAAAACAACATCATATGTCACGGTATTCACAAACTGGGACTTGTCTTCGTATTGGTTATTTCGCCCGGTCTACTGTCTCTCGTCATTTTTTATGTTTCTGGCAATCTTCAATTATCGCGTAGGCACGGTTTACTTTGATCTCATGCAAACTGTCGCACCAACTTGTTCCCCCAGCTCATGGGGCCAACTTGTTCCCCCAGCACACACCAACTTGTTCCCCAAACTGCTTACCCGTGACTGCATGAGGCTGAACACTTCGGCTGAGCGGCCCCATGAGCGGTCCTTACATGACATTGCAACGTAAAACTGGCTGTGGCGCCCATTGCTGCTCAGCAGAAAAAAGTCTGATCAACCCCACGGCAGAGCTTCGGGTAGAAACCGCTAGCAGACAACAGTAAACTAAACTCCTATTGCGATGAGCGAAACAAAAACTTGCATGCGAAAGGGTTGGCAGAAAACGTTCAACAAAAGACTGGGGTTCTCAAATATGTAAAAACCACGGCCGACTGTAAAACTTTATGTGAAATTTAAGGAATGTGGTTTGGGGGGTTTAACGATTTAAAGATACTTTTAGGTCGCAGGTGCATTTCCGGGGGAAGGGGACGCTTGTGAAGGTTGCAGAAAAACAAACCTAATTCGGTGACGAATGCAACGAGGCGAAACGGTAGGAGGGTTAAGAATGAGAAAGGTTGCAGCCGCATTGAAGTTAGTCCCGAAGTGTAACACCGCAAACCTGCTACACTATACCTGCCAAACCACACCGCGTAAAGAAGAAAGGTCACGCGATAATAAAGATTTGTGGCAGCTTAGGTCATCACAATGTGTAATATCACCTCCAAAGCGCATGCCTATGGTCAACTCAAAATTCCTGATGTGTGAATTTAGGCAAGATTTTTAGTCCCATGGATTTTATTATCAATACAAAGCATTACAAATCGCTTTTAGCCCTTGCTTTAACGTGTGTGTGACGTTTTCTTAACCTGCCGAAAAAGAATGACTTCTTATGACCTCATGCAAAAAGGTAAGGTAAAGAAATTCGCCTGATATTTGACGTTAATCTGCGGATTCATCAATCATGCCTCCCCCACGCGCGAAGTAACAGTGCGTGTTGGAAACAATGAGGTATTTAACCTTTTGCCCCCCGACGCGTGAGAACTCGATCGATTTAAAGATCAGTAAAAACAAATGAATGAAATCTGTTGAAGGCCTAAATAAATATTTTTAGAATCCCCAAGGCATTTTTGTGCTATAAATATGCATTTGTTATATTTGTTGTTAATATTGTTACCAACTTTTAATAATGCTAATAAGATTAAATGGAAAAGCCGTTAGCGTTTTGGTCGTTCTTAGGCATTATCTCGTTGTTCATGTTTCGAGTAACGAACGTTTTTTTTTCATTTGAATATTCCCTGTCACTTGTATGGGTACTCCATACGGTTACGTTTTATTTTCTCATATTGTATGTGTGTCGTCGTGTCAAGTTGTCGCAAAATAAAGAAATTGTTGTTGGTTCCGAACTTTTTAGCCCAATCGGATAATATACCATCCGTCAAGCTGATTGAATGAACCAAATAATTCTACGACGACGGCCATTCCAACTCACCCCATGCCCAAAGAAAATTTTTTCGAACTTAAAATTTAAACCATAAGGCAAAGATAAATTTTATATTTTTCTGATAAATATTAACCCAAACCAGTATACAGATAATTTTTCCTATTTTTATCTACAGCAAAACTGAAAAAATGTTAATTTATTATACCCCAACAACAAAAACGGATACTACCATGGAAAACAAACGGACGCCACACGATAACTAAGATTTCTATGGTGTAGTGTTGAAGGTTATCTGCTGATTTTTCTACAAAACGTTTGTTCGGTTTGTTTTGCGTGGAAATATATTTATTGGTCAACTAAATAATATGAAGTCCTAGTCAAAGGCTAGTATGTTTATTAATGTTGTTTTTTATGCTTTTGTGTTCAGTATAACAAATCAAGAAAAGCATGTAAATTTAAGACCAAATTAGCCAAGAAATTTGCCCAAAATGATAAAATAACGCAAAGAGAATGATGTTTTTGCGAACACACGTGAACTTTGCTGGTTATTTAGGATTAAATTATAACATGATTCATTAAATTTTGACCCCAGACATTTTTTACTCCATAAACTACAGGATTTNATTCAGACGGAAAATTAATTGTAACGTCGCTTGCAACATACTGATGGATGCTGTACGTGGAAAATCGTGGCAGACGCATCGAAGTCCGGCAGATCCCTTAAATACTTGTCCAGTCGACAGCAGATCGCCCTCGTCAGGTGCCCATGGTGATACAACATTCCCAGCGTCAGCGAGGCCATGTAGATGGGTTCCACAAACTGACTTAACAAAGCTCCCTAACCGTATAACAGTCACGTTGTCAGGGGTAAAGTATAATACCAAACGCGAGCGCAAAATATACCTGAAGACCAAGGAAATTCCATTTGGCAAGCTTGTCACTGCACGACATGGTTCGCAAACGTTCCCCTCGCAGCAAGCCGTCCCAAGTCGGGACATTTGCATCCTCATCGATAGGAATACAGCCCTCGCCTATACATATCAGCGGCATTAGTATTTAGTTTAAAAGTGTATCAAATTGCTTTCTGTGTCTTTGGGTGATACAAACTTATAACAGCAGTTATAGTTCTTCGCAGGTTCTTGGCAAGTGGTCCACAACTGGAAAGGAATTTCAACTTTAATTTATAGTTGTGGTGTTTGTTGTTAGGTAGACCAGTGGTTCCAAAACTTTTAACATTACTTTATATCACTTTTTGTCTAGTGGGGGAATGATGAAAAGTTTCAAAAATACCCAAAGGGGGTTTGCATTAAAAGTCCCTGTCCAGTGCCGGGATCAGAATAGCACTGGGGTCACCCTGCCTGTCGTAAAAGGCGACTAAAGGGGTTGGGCATCCGGCCATAAACCCAAACTAAAGGAGAACCCGCACCGGTGACTACACGTAGTGGGATTCAAGCCATTGGGATAAGGATTGCATTAAAAGAGATTAGGAACCAATAAATTAGGCGATAATAGATGAAATAAACTATCTTTAAAATGTACACAGCGGATGCATTTTGTGCATCCAGTTGGCTTCAAATCTTGAACAAATAAATCGACCATTTGATCCACGACCCAAAATAGTATAACACATACCGTTTTCGACCTTGGTTCTCAGGACGCCCTGTTTTTTATTGTCAAACAACGGCTTATGGACGTCGTCCGTACTCTCAACCTCGCTGTTGTCCATGTCGCTCTTGGCAAACAACGCACTGTCGCCGCACGGTGCTGTGCTTATGTACAGGTGGAAAAATATGCCCGGTTTCAAACACAACCTGCATTGAGGTACCGTTAAAACAACAAACAAGCAACCACATTAGACAAAAAAAGCGTTTCTCGGCTGTTTATCAAGCAAAAAAGTGCCACCCATAAAAATGAATGCAACTTTTTGCCTCCGAAACAAAAACTTTTATGAACCATCATTTTACCTGTTGTTATTTCCTGGTGTAAAAATGCAATCGTCGTTGTTGTTGCCAGACATGAAACAATGTAGCTGACTAAAAATAATAGATTTTTACTGACAAATCCAGTGTCAAGATGAGACAAACTAACCTGTAAAGAAATCGCACCAGACCTCTTCTGGCGATGACTTCTGCGTGGCAATCATTTACTGTCTCACCTTTTAGGCTGAGTTTGTCGCCGGCAACGCAACGGTTACCTGCAAACGAACAAAAGGCTCGTTGTACCTGCCAAACTAATATCAAACGAAGATGAACTCAATACGTTTGTTGTGATTAAACCAAACTTGCTTCCCTAAGAGGAAGTAAAACCCTTGCCCGACGTATTTGGCAGGGCAAGAAAATTCAAGAAAAGTGGTGTTTTACCGAAAGAAACAACAGATCAACATTTTTTGAAAGGGCAAAAATGTATGCAGCGCGTTCTATGAACCAGCAATTGTGTCCTTTTAGTTTTCGCGTTGTATGACGTTTACCGATGCGCAACTATTTTCGGCTCGGTAATTGTTTTTGTGCAAATGTGTCGCCAAGCAACCAGCAAATGCACAGCAATCTCAACTCTCCCTCCCGCTGACTCCATGGCGTCAAACGAGTGCCGCGCCGTATTATACACTGTTTAAAAGGTAAGCACGAACCTGAGGAGATGCTGATAACGGTCCATTTTCTTTCCTCGCCCCACTCTTGCTTTATGGTAGTGGACATGACAAAACCGGCGATGATTTTGCGACCCACGATGGTGTCTGGCAGCAAGGAGAGCAACTCGTCGAATTTCTGTTTTACCAAACTCGCAACACGATCGTGGTAGGTGCAGCTGTGTGCGTGGTACATCACCTGCACGTAGGAATAAAGTAGGCTTTCAATACCTCAATTTATGCTAGCTGGCCTACATGTGAGTTTTGCGAATGAAAAACAGACAGCTGATTGTTAAACTATATGCACATAAATATAAGCTCTCAACTTATTTTCCCACTGAGTTGGTGTTGCACAAGTATTGTGAGAATTGGATATTTGATTTGAGTGGTCCTAAGTAGTTGAGAAGGAATCCAAAGTTCATTGACAAGGTACAATTATACATCTTACTTCAGGAGTGCTGGATCCAAGTACAGATTTTAGTTTGCCCTCATCGTTCAGTTTTTGTACAGCCGTCTCTGCAGCTTTTAGCTTTGATTCCTTCTTAGAGGATCCTTCCACCTTCGCTATCACCCGTTTATCTAGAGTTAAAGTGGTCGTAAATCTGTAAAAATGTGAACAGTAACACAAAATTAGCTTACTTGCTTTGTAATCAAGTGAAACATACTCAAAAAATGTATCAACAGCTTTGTGCACCTAACAAATAAAAAACATTTACAGGTCATACTGTTACCTTCTTTTGTGGTCAGGTCCATGGATATTGCAGTCAAAGTTAATTAGCAACTTGTTAGCTTGAGCATATTCATTTACTATAGACACTGCATTTTTAGTTAGAGATGTAAGAATAGTGGGATCTGCACTCTCCATCTGTTCACCAAAGAAGAAATAAGTAATAAACTGTGATAGACAAGTGGACCAGCCAGTTTTACCTGTTCCTGAGGGGGATTAGAGATAGGTTCATGTTGTTGAAAGGTTGCTGGTGGAGTTGATGAAGAAGGAGATAAAATGTTTAGGACCATTTCGGCAGCTTGCAACTTAGATTCCTTTTTTGTGTTTCCTTCCACAGGGGGATAAAAATTGCCACCCAATTGCACTACTGTCAAAAACCTAAGCACACAAACATACATTAATAACAAAACACAATATCTGCCTAAAACAAGTAGGCAAGTAAAAAAATATTACAAAACTCCCAGCATCAGCATTTTTGGTGTAAACTAGTTTTAATGTTTATGAGATAAAAATGTTTTACATCATACCTTTTTTTGTGAGGTGGTCCCTCATCGGAAACTTTGTAAGCTAAGGTAAGCTTGTTGATCTGAGCATACTCATTTAAAATTGATACTGCATTTTTTCCACTTGCCACTTTAACATCAGGTGACAAAGAAAGTGAAGTGGAAGCTTGCTCACATAACCTGCTTTCGACTAAACAAAAAAATCACAAAAAGTGTTGTCAGCACTGCCTTTTGTGAAGGACTCTTTGTACTCACCATCAGTGTTCATTTTCTGAGGAGGTTTGTCCTCTATTGAGTTCTCAGGTGGAATAAATGTTTGAGGAAAGTCGAACTCAGCAGGAAAGTAATTTACATCATTGTTTTTGGGTTCTTCGTTCAATGTTGGGATATCTTGCTGATGTTTTGATACAAAAAATGATGGTGGCAGCAAAATGTTTGCAGAAGCTGTGGTTCCCTGTTGTGCCTCAGAAGCACTGCTATTGCTTGCAACACTTTCTATTGGTTTTTGAAGAATTCTTACAGGTGGAGCTTCTGTTGGAGATGTAGGAATGGGCGGCATACATGCATTGTTCGGGCGTCTGATTATGACTTGAGTGCTGTTAGGTTGTGCCTCCGAAAAATAAGACCTGCACTTTTCTTTCCCTTTTGGCAGGAGATACCACTTTGGTGGGTTGTTTGAAGTCCTTTTGATCAAGTTTTTCCCTTGCATTTCATACAAATGCTATAAATAACAAAGTATAAATCAGTCACAGAACACATATTTTCAGTCACTTGAACGATACCAAACATACATGATTAATTTGCTTCTTTGGGTAGGATGTTGACCTAACAAGTTGTTGAACTGGAACTTCATGCTCCTTGGATTCATATATTTTGCAAAGTAGTTCAATTTGTGTTGCATCTCCTACAAAACCAAAAATGGGTAACATGGCTACACATTGGCTGCAGGTAAACTTGCACCATTCTGAACCTGAGTGTTGCATCGGTTGTCTTGTTCTGTGAGTTGTCCTTGGTCGGTTTGCCCTTGGCAGACCCCAAGTTTGAGGATGGTGAGAAAAGAGCTCTATTGAATGATTCCTTTTCATGCTGTAATCGAGTATCAATGTATTTGTTTTGGGCACCAGTGTACAATTTACAACTGCAGGTCCACTACTTGGTAATGCATTTGTATAGGCACTGTTAGTTTAACTGAGGTCAGGGTGTTTGGAATACTGAAACTAATTATAGCATTAAAGCTTGCAATACAACATGTACAAAGTGAAATACAACATACAATGCATTGAAAAGAGTGACATTAAAAAAAATACAAGTACCAAGTGTACCTGTAGTATTCCAAGGCACCTACAGCGTGTGTGTAGCTTGAAATGTTGCAAATTTATTTTTAGAAAGGTAATAGACCCAAACAAACAGGCTCTACAATAACAATGTAAAGTGTGAAAGCCTTTCACCAACTTTTGCAATGCTGTTGTCACAGTATTGGAAGAAAACTCCTTCAGTTCATGTGTCAGTTTTGGTGTTGACAGTGGAGTTGGTTTTGACCTGCACAAATTTAAACACTAACTGACATCTATTGAAGACTACTTAACATCAAATGACAGGGTGCAAGTTGCTAGCCAATTTGTTATTTAAATTGCTGTTACACATCATCTGATAACTGTCCCATAATTTGCAACTACAATAGTTATCAATACAAAAATCAGTATATAGTAGCTGCTTTAATCTGATAAAGTTTAAATGGCCAAGTAAAAAACACAAACAAATGTACCCACCTTTCCAGTGCCTCCACAATCTTACTTTTGATGTCAGGTGTTTTAATATTGCTTTCCATCGATTGGGTTTACTTCAAAATTGTCGTTGGGGATAGTTTGGTAGCAGCAGTCCATCAGCATAAAAATATACTTTCAACGCGCTTCAATTTTTAGCTCGAATTTCGAAAAAACAACAAAACTCGTTTCTCGTCGAAGGAACTAAATTCGTGTTTTTGGGAAAATCCCCAACTTGTAACACATTTTAGCAATGTCTTTCGCCACATGGTGAAAAAATATCATTACAGTAACCGTTTTTTGTTTCGGAAATTACCCACTACACGATTTGAAGAATGTATTGTTTACAATCCAACTTACATTGTTCGAACACGACCACAAAATTGCAAGTAGTGTCAAAAGTTTTTCGGTTGCAAAACGTTTTACTCAAGTAAATACATTTTCGACTGTTGTAAATAGAAAGATTTGTCTTTGATTTCCAGAGTAATTGTTGGTTCCATAGCTGTTGCCCCTGCCGGTTTCGCTTCGTCTAAACCTGTGAATTGAAAACTTTATTTTTGCATTGTATAACATGGAAATTCAAAACTTTCAGGTTATTTTACGAACGTTTTTACAAAACATCGGTTACTATAAAGCTAAATTTTGTGTTTTTTTAAAGGAAATACTTTAACTTAATCATCGCAAACGGTTGCTCAATCACGTCTAGACAACAAACGACTAGTTTAACAGTTAATGCTTTATGTGGTGATGGGCCTGTACTTAGACTTGTGCTCACCAAATGCTTTCATGTATTCAAGTTTTCCGAATTTTTTGGTTTCCAAATACCTTTTTTTCTGCTGTCATCTTTCACCAAAACGTTTTTTCATTAACTGTCTAAACTGCTTTTCAAAATATACTCAACTGAACTTGAAAGTTTTTTAAACCAATAAACACACAAAAAAGCGTAAAATCAGACGACCAGGTCAAAACGCGTTTTCTTTGGGCATGTATTTTCTTCAATTAAACAGTTATCTGCCCTATTCACCGGTTTCTTTCAATCTGAAGCAAATGCTTGTGAGTTAACCTGAACACACCTTTTGATCCCTCTGGAGTCATAATCGAATTGGTTATCCCTCTTTCTGTTGCTACAAACACATGTGCTTAAACCACACATCACAGTTATATTATTGATCTTTCAAAGCGAGCAAATGCCATTAAAGTGCGAAGAAAGTAAACACAAAAACGTCCAGAAGTGTCATAAAATTGGGGAAAAAATCATTTATATTGCAATAGTCATGCGAGGGAAATCTCCTAAAAGAACAGCATGGACAAAAAGAAACAACTCAGCGAACTATCACAAAATAACAACAATTAGGCGTAAGTCGTTCGAAGTAATTTACTATCAATCGACCAGGCTTTCAGGAAATTTGTCGCTAAAATACATTGGTGTGATCATTTGTGGAAGTTCTGTCTGTTCAAATTCCGATTTCTTTCTCCTATTTGGTGTATTGACATTTACAGCGACCGCAGCAGGGCTGTTTGTACTTGTGCGCGCACTAAGTTTAGTTTGTTCTGTATTCTGTTGGACTGTATTTGGTCTAATGTCGGCTTTGACAAGGTTCCATTGCGGCGGATTAGTTACAGAATGGCGAACGATGCCCCTTTTCTTCATGGCGTACAAAACCTTTGACATAAAGTACCAGATTATTCAAGTCAGCAGTTTTAACTAAGCACAAAGTTATCATTGCCAACCCGGTTTATTGACTTTTTGTCGTGTGACAACTTCTTGACCAAATCACGTGCCAACCACGATTCCGGGTGCCTCTCATCTAGGCAAGCTTTGATTTCCGCTTCTATTGTTACGTCATTCATACCTGGTCACGCCCCAATGGCACAGTTGCCCTACCTGCTGTGCAGCACTCTGTTGCGGAACGATTGATTGACGTTATAGGTGAAAACTAAAGCGTCGAGAGCAGCAAGTTTCAGCACAGCATTGCCAGTAAACTGAAATTTTTGGTTTAAAAGTTGCCTACAGTAGAACTCAAATTGAAAAGTTGCAAGTTGCATTCAAGCCGATGTGATACAACAACGCACTTAGACCAGTCTTAACACGTGAAGCACTAGTTTTTAGGTTTGCTGTCTTTCACCCCGTTTGAGGGGAAACTGACTGTATGCCGCTGTTAACGCGATCAATACAAATACACCAGTTCTGTACCGACTTCGCTCGCTTCCCACACCAACTTGGTTCGCTCTGTTGATTTTGAATTGCCTTTTGCCAGTCTGCCAGAGCCCAACGGGAAACTATTGTTTCGCTTTCGGGGATTTCCCGACTGTTCGTCTCAGTCTGATCAGAGACTACTAAGGTCGACTGATTTTTGTTAATAGGCGACATTTCGAATACTGGTACAAATTATCGTGCTTCAAAATGTTGTTTGGGCGTTTCGGGCCTGGAACTTGATGCTAGACAGATTAAGGTTCGCTGTAACATGAGGAAGTGCACGTGATCAATGTTTCTCATAAATCAGCCTTGCCACGACATCTCCCACAACAAATTTCTGAAAAAAAGGTATGTATGTATCATGCCCAAACAAGTACACCTGTACATATACAATACGCGTCCGCTTGGGCAAGATTAATGTAACAAGGATGAATTTTGCAATATTAGCACAAACGTCATTTTTCTATTGATTCAGCTACTAACCACAATAAGAAGGTCCCCTTCCATAAACCTTGTGACTTCTACTTGCTTGCCATCCCATTTTTGCACTTGCACAAGCTTATCTCCATCCCAATACATAACACTCTGTGCCGATCACAAAAAATGCAATTATTTTCTTTCGCAAACTTTGCTCATCCAAATGTTCAATTATTACCTTGCATTTTCGACCGTCTGGCGTCTGCTCGTCCCATTCTTCGTCGATCGTGCAACGAATTTCCATGCTTCGTACCGCATTGACGTTTTTTAAATGCACAGATTTGTCTTTAATTTCCACAGTGAGTGTTGGTTTCAGGACTTTCGCCAAAGCTCGCTTTGCCATATTTACACCTACGAAATAAAAAGGCTTTTTCGCGTGGAATGACTATGAAGAATTCCAGTGTGATGGCGGGTTGGTTTGGTAATATTTTTCACCAGGTGAACGTGCTTTTGGTCAATTTTTGCGTTTTGGGGTTACAAATGAACCAATGTACGAGATCTTTCAACTTCAATGCATGCAGGAAATCTCAAGTTATTCGAGCTTCTATCTAACGCAGAGATTCTTAACCTTTTTTCATTCGGTATCCATTTACAATACCCAACCATCTCTAGTACACCCTTTAGTAATTTTCGGAAAGTAATTATTGTTCTCATGTTTAAATAACAAATCATCCTCGTAGCCCGTAGTAACATATGTAGCCTGGTTAAGAACCCCGACCAAACTTGTCCTTTTGACGCATAGCGTCACATTCTTTGCGCGTTTTGCTCGATCGTCGCAAAAGTTTCTCAGCTTCGGCCAGACAGCAAAGCCTAAGGCCTGTTGTCACTTGATCAGTTTGTGTGTGACGTTGTTGTGAGCCAGTTTGTAAGGCGGTTGTAATAACTGTGCTTACCAATTGCTTTCATGTATCCATCGAAGTTTACCGAGGTCTTCAGTTTCCAAACACCGTTTAACTTTTCAGCTGTCATCTCTTACTCAAACTATTGCAGTTCGTTCCCATTTGTAAGTTAACAATTATTTAAACTAACAACAACCAAAAAACGCAAAGTCAGGTTTTATAACATTACGCATCATTAATAAGCAAGTACTACCTGTAGTTAAAGGTTACCAGCAATCTACCACCACTGTCGAATAGCGGTTGGAAAACCGAAACAATTCCTTGCGAGGTAACGTGAGAACCTGATTATTGACCCTCTTGAGTTCAGACTGAGCCTTTCATCAAGTTTGTGTGACCTTTTCGCTTGTCATGCGTGAAACTGCTGGTGCTGATGCTACGCCTGCACGGTTTTTCGACAATCACAGCTGTATTGTTGGCGTTTTTCAATACAAATGCAAAACACGCAATCAAAATACGTTCAAAAACATCAAACTGTTAATTGCTGTACAGTTAAGTCTGCTTTTTAAATTTCCTCGTACACTTTGCGCCGTCGCAGGTGAATTCCTGCATACAAAAATGTGGTAATAACGTCTGTGACCTAAACCTCACTTCTACTTAATCTACATAATTTCATACCAAGACAAAAAAGCCATCATCGTCGACGTATCGCTTGGTCACAGAAAGTCGACCGTCCCATTCCTGCTTATGGACCAGCTTGTTGCCTTCCCAGTTCATAACCGACTGTACAAACAAGGTACGCTGGTAAGAGCAATGTTTAAACGCAAATAATTTTACGACCTAATACACAGTACCTGTCAAATGTGCGCTACATGAAATACAACCTATTAGAGCTGAAAAGGTTATGAAGTGACGTTGTACTCATGTGCATACAAGCAAATGCTTTTATGCGTGGTGATATATTCTTTGCTATTGTCAGATCACGACTCCAAAACTACGTGTAGTGTCATGCTAAACTTTTTTTATTCCTCATTGGTTTTGGTTATGTATGCGCCCCAATTGCTTGTAGATTATAAGCAGTAGCTGTAAAACATAGCTTAGCCACCACAACCTTAAGCGGCAGATGGTTTACTTGAGTACAGGGCCTATATAGTAAGGAATGTCTGCAAATTCTTCTCTTAACATTGCGGCCCGCTTGAACCGCCTTGTCATTTAACAGAAAGCGAAAAACAAACACCTTGGTGACGCTCTTATCTGGCATGGTTTCTTCGAACTCTTTGCCGATGGTACACTTGATTTCCGTGGTGCGCGCGGTGCTTATGCTCTGGTACATGAACTGGTCGCCTTTGATTTCGATCACCACATCGGGTTTGCCAAGTCCCGCCAGCTTTCGAATTGCGAAATTTACTCCTGAAAGAAATGAACACCATCGCATATTGAATATGGTTTGGATCAGGGTTTCTCAACCGTGGGGAATTCCCTACTATGGGGAATTTTGTATTTGTTTTGTAATTCCAAAGCTAAAAGTAGTAAGTCTAAGACGTTGATCAATTGTATTAGTTTCTCGTTGATCAATAGTATAAATATATATATATTCTGATGTAAACGTACTATTTACAAACCAGATTTCTTGTGGATTTATCTTTAAATGTCGATAAAGATTGACACCCATTGGTTCAGAGTAATAAACGACCAAGATAGGTTAAAATTGAAGCCAAAACGTATTGTGACACGTAAATCATAAACTTCTTTCAGGTTTTAGGCCCAAAGGCTCGGTTTATCAGATCAAGTTAATTTTAGAAACTACATCTCATATTCATTTACAACTAACCGATCGCTTTCATGTAATCATCGAAACCCTCCGATGACACAAAACTCCATCTTCCGTTCATCTTTTCGCACCCCTCCATTACAAACTGTATTCGTTGAAACTGCTGGTAAAACTTGCTGGGCTAAGCTATCCGCGACAAATGCAAAACTCCAGTCGTGCTGCACGGTTAGTTAATGGCGCGGATTCGTGTCACGCGCAGGCAAGCACGAGCAATAAGTAAACATCAACTGTGTGTAACTGAGCAAGCAAATGTAACCGCAATTGGCTTAATTCCTTCCAAGCGAATGGAAATAGAACTCCACAGCCTTGGGCTTTACCGCTCGAATTTACTGTTCCAAAGGGACAACAGTGAGCTGTAGCGTTGTAAAAAAGAGTTTTTACAACTGCCCTTGAGCCAATGTTTTATGGCGCCGAAAGTTTAAATTGAATTCAGTGCCGCGGGGCCCAATGGGACTGTTTTTTTTCGGCGATAAATTGTCAATAATAATCTAGGATTAAAATCACCTAACAGCAAAGTTAGGCACGCGCTTGGATGCTGGACACCACAGATATAATGTATAGTCCCGCTGGCGTTACCAAAAATTGCTGTTCTGTTCATCAGAAATGGACCAGTTTGCGTTTGTTATGCCACAGGGGGCGCAATTGAGGTATTTGTAACCTTATTCATCGACTTGGCAACTTACACTGGACCCTGTCGTTTGCAAAACTAAGCAAACTTTTTGAAACAAGGGCGGCTGTACTACGAACAATGACAGAAAATGTACTGTACACCTTTAGCGGTTTTTACTCTGAAGAAAGTCTAACGTATAGGCGGCTCAATTTACATGCATATTCCTTTGTTCACACTTTTCATCCTGTACACGTTGGTCTAAAGGTTCGTATGTATGTGGGTTGCATGTTTATTAACTTCAAGAAAATGCGATGATAGGTTTTCATACATTAGTACTCCAATGGTTATATAATTATTGTGACGTTTGACATGTTAAACATGTTTCGCACATACGGACAATGACAATGAAAGGCAAACATGATAGAAGTCTTTACGATATTTGTTTAACTTAAACTTTGCGACGTTAAAAATTTGTTCTGTCAATAATAATTGTTTGGTAAGAAGACACGTGATCTTCTACTTTCGCTCGTAAATTCTCTTCGCCACGATGTCTCCCATTTTCAGGTCCTGAAAGTATAATGTAAGTTTTTTTCATTTTCTGCTGCTCATTGGAAAGTGGGTGAGCATAAAGTCACAAAAATTTATTGGTGTTATGGGTCAGTTATTGGCTATGGGTACCTTCGCCATGGTGCGATTAGATGACGACTACCAGTTTATACAGGGAGATGTTTGATGTCCATTTAAGTTTTGAAAAATAAAGTGCGACAAAGATGTGTAATGGCACATGCGTGGTTCAATGATGTCAAGAAATATCTAGCCAGCATCCGTTGTGGTAAAAAATCCACCTCCGTAACAGTTTTTGATGTTAAAAGTCTCAGAGTTGTGCGTTTCTTGACTTACCATGATCAGAAGATCCCCTTCGCAGTATCGTGTAAGTTTGGTTTCTTTGTCGCCCCATTTCTGTGTTTGAACGAGTTTGTCCCCATCCCAGAAGTACTTGCTCTGCAAAACACCAACGCGATCGGTTCGGTATTTTAATGTGCAGTTGAAGTGAGGTTAATAGTTTTGCTGATGTAATGGCTGTCTC
>QXVZ01017138.1:0-11955 GCA_008931825.1 Phallusia fumigata | reverse complement strand
TTTGTTTTTGTCCTGAGGCTTGGGAAAGGTTGTCAACCCTACCAATAACGACCCCAATGCATTATTAAAGATAGTCAAGCGAACAACGAATTTTAGGGAATCCTTACACACAAAATTCTACACGCTTTTAAACTTCAAGGTTGCAAGTGGTTGGCAAATTCGACTGTGGCAGAAAGATAACATGACAAGACGCACACAAGTGTGTTGGTTACAGGTACATAGCCAATTCATAAGCATTCGCGCAAGCAACATATGGACAAAACGTACTGTAACTTACAGTACATGGGATTGAGAGATAGGGCCGGGCAGCAGTGTTTGTATTTGCTTCATGGTTGAGTAGCCGTACTAGCTCCGTGCCCTTTCCTTTGAAAACATGTGCTCCGTAACCTAACGTCAGACCAGCGGAGGAGCTAAAAAGGCTCGTGTTGACAACGCGTTGAACTAAGACGCCACAGATGGTTTGGGTTCTTGTCACATAATTTATAAGGGTTAGGCTGCATTACCGACCAAACATTCGCTTGTCAACAGAATCTTGAGGGCAACGCCCATTCTTTTGCTCAACAATAAATTGCCTTAAATGGCCTTTACATATATCCCCCCAAAAAAGATTGTCGGTTTTGTACTTTTTTGTTTCAACGTCATAAATTAATGGGACGAAAACACGTTGTTGTAATGTTTTGGTTGCACAGCGGTAATTATCTTCAATTCTTCAACATAACCGACGACACCTTTTTTTCAGAATTAAGCGGTTTCCCTTGGATGCCTTTCTCAAAATTTTGTATGGGTTCGGAGCTGCTATGGCAGAGTTATTTTACCCACCAGGGACAAACAAACTTCACTTGGTTACTGCATCTGGTAGATGGGTGAGTATAAACAATACTTGAAATTAAATCAAATGCTAATTTCTCGTAGGAACATTGATTTAAGGTTTCTGTACACCTTTTTTATGTAAGAAACTAACGCACACCGCCATTTAAAATTAACCGTCGTNAACCCTACCAATAACGACCCCAATGCAATATTAAAAATAGTCAAGCGAACACCGAATTTTAGGGAATCCTTACACACAAAATTCTACACGCTTTTAAACTTCAAGGTTGCAAGTGGTTGGCAAATTCGACTGGCAGAAAGGAAACATGACAAGACGCACGCAAGTGTGTTGGTTACAGGCACATAGCCAATTCATAAGCATTCGCGCAAGCAACATATGGACAAAACGTAATGTAACTCACAGTACATGGGATTGAGAGATAGGGCCGGGCAGCAGTGTTTGTATTTGCTTCATGGTTGGGTAGCCATACTAGCTCCGTGCCCTTTCCTTTGAAAACATGTGCTCCGTAACCTAACGTCATACCAGCGGAGGAGCTAAAAAGGCTCGTGTTGACAACGCGTTAAACTAAGACGCCACAGATGGTTTGGGTTCTTGTCACATAATTTATAAGGGTTAGGCTGCATTTCCGACCAAACATTCGCTTGTCAACAGAATCTTGAGGGCAACGCCCATTCTTTTGTTCAACAATAAATTGAATAAATTGCCTTAAATGGCCTTTACATATATCCCCCCAAAAAAGATTGTCGGTTTTGTACTTTTTTGTTTCAACGTCATAAATTAATAGGACGAAAACACGTTGTTGTAATGTTTTGGTTGCACAGCGGTAATTATCTTCAATTCTGCAACATAACCGACGACACCTTTTTTTCAGAATTAAGCGGTTTCCCTTGGATGCCTTTCTCAAAATTTTGTACGGATTCGGAGCTGCTATGGCCGAGTTATTTTACCCACCAGGGACAAACAAACTTCACTTGGTTACTGCATCTGGTAGATGGGTGAGTATAAACAGTACTTGAAGTTAAATCAAATGCTAATTTCTCGTAGAAACATTGATTTAAGGTTTCTGTACACCTTTTTTATGTAAGAAACTGACGCACACCGCCATTTAAAATTAACCGTCGTAAAACTATTTTAACATTGTATTTTCGCAATACGTAAGGGACTAAAAATGTTTTTAGAGGTTATATTTATTATTTACACTTGTAAGTCCACAAAAATTATTCTTTGCACAATCCAAGGATCGGTTTTCATATGATCAAAAGCAATATAAACGTAGGAAAAACATAATCAGCTTCATCTGAGTGGATTTAATCTGATTTAGCCGCACCATACGACCATTTCAGCTCTCGCAAGTTAGCAGCATTCATGACAACACCAAAATTTAACCGCAAGTAGTAGCGATAAACCGCACGGCCACCTGAAGAAAGCCACAGGTGTTGCTGCAAAGGGTGCTAAATATAGATTGACTATGTGCAGGAATTCAAAACAGCCTAAGCTCGCAGCGTGCCATTGTTTGACTGAGTAGGCCAGAGGCAATGTTGTATTTGTAGAAAGATATCCAACTTTTTGTTTTGTGCGAAGTCATGGTATACACTTTCGGCTTTGTTTCATGCCTGTAGATAGGCACGATCAATGTTAATGTTGAAACTATGTTGGCATACAAGCAAGACGGAGACTACCCTAATTATGTTAAAGCACTTTGTGCCACACTCTTGCAGTTTCTTTTACGTTTTAATATTTTCCTCTTTTTCACATCATAATTATTTTAGCAGCACAAGAATAAAAGGTCATATTTTAAACTAAACAGTCAAAGTAGAGACGGATCCCACAGCCTTATATTGAGTCAAACATCGTGCATCCTTTGAGCAGGTTCTAAACCAGGCATAAATTTCATTAACCATCTGAGTAATGTGAAAACAAACATTTTTTCCAATCTTGACACTTAACAAGGTGCCGAATAGACTACTGGTTTTCATCAACGTTTTAACTATGATTTCCTAATTAGCCACCCTCGAGAAAGTAAATGGGGTCGAGGTTAAATTTATTTTTGAAAACAGCAATTGGAAAAGGCGAGAAAAAGATTGGCTTTCCCTACTACTAACCCCTTTCCACGTAAAGTTTACAGCGAAAACATTATGTCGCAAAATGAACACCACAGTAGACAGTGAGCCGTTGTGTCCAAGATACGGATTACACCCTACTTATGTTTGTGCAGGCGAATCTTAACGAGTGGCAACATTTTACAATGTACATGTCATTCGCTTTGAGCGGCGTGATCGATATCGTAAGCCAGAAGATAATGAAGAAACGTGTAATATCTCTGGAGAAGGCGGGAATAGCAGTGGCGTTTTACATCACGGCTTTGCTGCTGTTTTATCACAGACATGGCAAGGTATGTTTTCATTTTCTTTGTTTTATAAGACACAAATCGAAACGAACAGATTACGAGCAAGGATAAAACATCAAATTTGCCATTTAACTTACATTTATATTCACACACACAATAATATGTAAATATTATATGTTATCGAATTGAACTTACGTATAATATTTATACGCAAAATGTTCCAGTTTCCATTTAAACACGCCTTGCCTCTTCTACGGATTCCTAACAAAATACGTAAACCATGTTTTGGTCCTAGACGATCACTTTAATCAATATACATATATGGGATGAATACACATAATGAAGGAATGTTTTGAATCAAAGCAAGAAATAGTTTAACCCCTATTGCCCCCTCCCTCCCCCCAAAAAAATTATATTTCGCAGGAAGAGCTTGAACAGGAAGCTCATGAGTTACTGTTGTACGCAAGTTTAATGATGTGCACGGTACTCACAATGGAAATATGGAGACCATTTGATAAAAGATTGATGTGGGCGCACACAATCCTGGTTATGCAGGTAAGGCAACAAGTTGTAAACATTTTATCATCCAACCTTTGTTAAATTTTTAGTTTAGCTAAATAATTACCGCAAAACCAGCTTTCGTAGATGTAAAAACAAATTATTGGCACTCCCAACTGTTATACCACTATTTGAACTTTTTCACCAACCTCAACAGCTTGGAAGTTGGCTTTTTCACCTTGCCTTCATCCTCTTTCCTGCGAAGGGCCGAGAATGGGATCCAAACGACATGCTGAATCAAATGGTTCTCCCAATTTTTTTCTGCTGGCACATCTTCCTCAATCTCGCCGTTCTAGCGACAATCTTTGTATCCCAGTATCTCTGTATAAAGGTGAGACTGTGGTTTACAATGCGTTTTGCAAATATATTTAGGAAATGTGGTTATTTGAAGTTTTAGGCTAGACTTTTGTCTATCATGGTCTCGCATAAACGCCCTGATTTTTTTTAACATTAGTATTCGTTACATAAACGAACTAACGCTTTAAAAAGGTTCATGCTCATGCAAAAATTTATATCGGCTTTAATTTTGTATAACTTGTATTACTTTAATCCAGGAAGTCGCATTAATCAGTTTGGATTAAATTTCGATTTAGGTGTAATTCAAACTGAAACATGGAGTCGGGTTTAAACAATTATTCATAAATGGCTTGAGTTTAGTTTTGATTCAACAAAATTAACCGCTCAAATCGGTTTAAAGCACTGACAATCCAAAGTTAACAATGCAATCTTGACGTCGCATACATTACAATTCAAGAAATCCACTAGGAGGAGGCGGGAGTCGGGAGCCAGAAGGGAAATAAACTACTTTCAATTCATTTTGTAAATAAACATTTATTTTGATAGTGCGTATTAGAGGCTAGGATCCAGCTTGTATAAATAATTCGCTTGACACTAATTCAAGCGTTTGGATTCAGTTCTGGTTTAATCTTCAGGTTTTTGTAAACTATAGGATTGTGCCAACAACAACATTTTGCTTGCCCAAGAACAGTTCTCCCATTTCAGTTTGACTAAAGGTGCTTACTCAATGTAAACATTATCCATTCAAACAAACTTTCCCCCAACAGCGTGTACAAACGATATAAAGACAAAAAAGTATTGACACAGGTACGAAGCAAAACAACGCGACAGCAACCTTTCCCCTACAAAATAGACACAAACAAAAGCGGGGCAAGCAACCGCAAAGTTGGCTATAAATATCATTTAGCGACATAAAGTACGGATGTTGTTAAAAGGGTCTGGGTGAGGCTACATCTGCCGGTGACTCACAAAAGGCTACATCTGCCGGTGACTCACAAAATAAATATGACACAGGGCGTGAATTGTGACGGTGCAATTTTTTTATCCCGTCACATTACCGGTCACGGTCAAGGACAAACCTATTTCGTGAGACGTCATTTCGCATCGGTATACCACATTTGTCATTAAGCTTGTGTGTTTCATGGTATTTCGTTCACGTGGTGCCTGGTGCTAATTCAACGTTTGCTGGGCTTAAATTTCCCGGTCAGAAACATTTTAGGTTTGAGTCAATAACAGCAGCCTGTAGTTTTTTGAAAAAATTAACGATGAAAGAAATCACGTTCATTTTACGAATCCCGGCGGCGGCAACAGTTAAAATCAATTAAACAATTACATGTTTGTAAAAATTGCGACACATCAGCACGAACGTTATTTTGGTTCAGTTCTGTTTACAAAGCAATTTCATCAGAGACGCATCGTAACCAAAAAAATGAACAAAAAATAAGCGCACGTGACGATGTCGTCATCTCCACCAGACACGTGTAACGACGTCAGTGTCAGGTTGCTGGGTTTCGGCAAATATTTGAAAACATCACAAGATCTTTCGGTAACGCGTTGCAGAGGTAAAATGCTCATAATGTTTGGCCAACTCGTTAACCATAACACGGTATTCATTATTTTAAAGCATAAAATCTGGCGTTAATCATTTTTACTGGGTCAACTGCAATTGAGGTAAAGCTGTCATTTCCTGTTTTGGTGTCATTAATGCTGTCTGTGACAGTGTTCAATTTTCAACAAGAACATATTTGTGACACATTTTGAAACACGTTCCTCTTGTTTTGCATTAGTTTGTGCAATTATATATGGAAGTCTTTTAATTTCGAAATGCATTGTGTACTAACAACTTGATCGGTCTGTATTCTGGAGTGACACCAAAACGATAAATCGCGATAAGGTGGTGTTTATTGCGTAATTTCTTCACATGCGTTTTCAATTTTTCGCTTATGCGCAAAAATTAATCGATACTTGCTGTCAGGGGTTGGGGTACAGATTCATCCACTAGATGCCGCCTTCCAACGGTTCAGCGTTATAGTGTTCTTCGTATTCTGCGCCTAAAACGAAATTTTAGGAACTATGTGGGCAAACAATTGGATGATACATCAAGACGTTAAACGTTACTTCACGACAGCGCAGCGTGGAATAGCTTTGCTAACAAATATTTACCAAGCATAAATAGATCGCTGCCCCGGCCCAGCCCCTCACTTCGTACAACAGCGTAAACAATCTACACGAGATATAAGGCGGGTAAACGTGACATGTTGGCCTTGCGATCACCTGATCTAGGTTGGTAGTCAGGTGACTTCATGTGCTATAAAGACGTTACTGCCTTCCATAAACGAGGCATTTAAGACTTAATGCGAAGCGTACATTTAAAATTTAATACTGCAGTTCTATGTGGAAAGTCATATCCTATTGTAAACTTAAAATTTAAAAGCTGCTTGCGACGAACATAGCAGTGAAAAATATAAATAGTTTTACAAATCGTATATCACGTTCACACTAAAAAGCTGCGAAGTTAGAATGTCGGGTCGTCATACGAATCTTTTGTACCCAAACGTAAATCTGTATGTTAGTTTCTATTTGATAGTTGGGGTTGGTTTCTACAAACAACTCGATAATTTGTTTTTAGTATTACAAAAAGGGAACTTACCGGACACTAGAAAGTTCTGAGATGCAGTTCTGCAGTTCAAACGATTCAAGTGACGAATTGGATCTGGAAAGCTCTGGGCAAGCAGTCAAATGAGTAGGAAATTATTACTACATTGGGTTTTGCTACTTACACTAGTGAAACACAAATATATATATATATCATGGCACGAATGACATTGGTCAAAGTATGCGTGTTGCGTATTGGGTTCTTCCTCCCTAATGTTGTGAATAATATTTTTTAACTGGCACACACGCAGATGCAACAAATGGAAATCATGTTGGGTGTAATAAATGCAATCTACAAAAAAAATAGATCCGATGATAACAATATTTGGAAATTGCGATTGTGAATTTGAGAATACCGCATAGAAAAAAGAAAATTAATGTGACATCAAAAAACATCACTCAAAAAATATCACCTACTTTCGGTTCATCTCGAATTTGTCAACACAAAAATATATGTCTACACAAATATGTAATGTAGGTGTGTGATTAGGTCTCCATCCACCACGGAAGTCTAAATTAAAACATAAAAATGCAGCAATACCGCAACTATCTTTTTTAAACCACTGTGTTTTTTTCATTGCAGGAACACCGAAAACGAGTTATCCCCATTTCTGATGGAACAAGAAACAACATACACATGACAGAACCAAACAGAAAAGAAAACAATTTATGCAAAAACTCTCTGCTTAAAAATGCAATATAGCACACACGTTACATTTCAGGAATTCTTGTACATACATTTGTATTGATTGAGGATGCAACGAAACACAATCTGCATTTGACCGAGTCCTTTATATGATCGAAACTTTTTAAAAATGTGCCGCTTATATCTTTTCTTTGCTAAGACAACTATAAGCAATAAAATTGATAGTGCAAAGCAGTGAATGGTTAGATAGATCCAACAATGATTATGAGTACAAAGTGGACAACATTTGTACAAAATGTCAATGGCAGTGTTGTTCGTTAATCAACATGTACTACATTGCAATTGTATGAATAGGGGTACTACCTGTAATACAACATATAAGTCTGCCAAGAAAAATTAATCCTACTATTTTTATTTCTACGTTTTCAATTCAAAAAAATGAGAACAAAAAGTTGTTTTTTGTCATTTGTTCAGGCAATCTTCTTTTGTATTTCCAACTTGAAATTGGGAAAAGAGTTTTATTGACCAAGTTAATTATGCAGATCGCTTAACAAACAACAACATCACAAACAACTTGTGCTGTCCTATCCAACGTTATACCTCGACTCTCATATAAAAACTAAGGCTAAACGTTGCGAACAAGTCGGTACAAAGCTGATGCATAATTTGTGATTCAAAAATGTTTTTAAGCATCCTAATTTGTCCTATAACTTAAATTGCAATGTAGGTAAACACATAGCGATTAGTCAAAGGCCGGTTTTCTCTTTGGCTTGAATGAAAATTTTGTCGGGTAACTCGGGGCAACAAATTTATGGCGACCATGGCATATGAGTCTCAATTGATATTGCAGGTGTTGTTTCCTCGATATTATCCTCAATAGCGCTTAACCCCTGTACATCTCAAGTCCTCGAAGCTGTAGAACTTACTGGGACAGAATCCCTGGTATCCTCACAATGGTTTGCACTCCAGAAGATTGCTTGTTTACTATCTTATTTTAAAAGAAACGGAGACAACAAGAACAATACATTAGAGTTTATTCAAGAACCCTAAGGGGACATAAATTATCTTAACAAAATATTGCATTGCGCTGTGTATTAAAATTCCATTGAAACGTGCTTCAATTGTTTCGTGCAAATGCGGTTACGTCACACTCTCCCTCACGTTTTCGCCTTTGATCCATCGTCTTGTGTTCTAGTTCATTTAAGTGTGTTATGGCTAAAGAGATGCAAAAGTACAGTAGATATTTGTTTTAACCAAGATTGATTTATTCAGACAAAAATGCAGAAAAACGAATTACACAGAAAAACGCAAAAACTAAGTTAAGTTGTTTGAAGAATCGAAACAAGAAACAACGGACTTTGCCGTGGTTTACTTGAAACGTAGACTAGTCTAAGCTTCAAACAAAAACCTAGAAGCGCTCGTGCCTGTCGAAGCACCAATATCAAAATGAAAACAACGGTTGTTCCCATCCATCCATGCACAGGCGCCGGCAAAATATTTTCCAAGAGGGGATTAATCCTAATACTTACATACTTTTAAAATCGTGGGATTTTTCGGTAGAACAGATAAAATTGATAAAGTACATTTTGCAGAATTCCAGGATGGGGAAATGCCCCCTCTTGCCCCTACGTGCCGGCGCGCACGCATGCACCCATGGTAAGTTTTCTGTGGCATCACAAACAAACAGAGAGGGAGTTTCCCGAAAACTCTCCGTTTTTGACGTTTTTCTTGTGACTTGAGGTTTCGTGACAAAGCGCACAACAGCAATGCAGTTATGCGTGAATGTGAATCATTTTATTCACAATTTGTTGCCGCCATTACAGTTGTTAGGAATAACAAAAAAACATGGAGCTACAATCCAAGGTAACTTAAATACTGTATGAAAGTTGGTTATCACGTGTAAAAAAGGAATTTATTGCATAAACCTGGAAGAAATATTACATATTTTCTTTTAAATTTATCCTTGCTTTGTTTATTGTCACTGTACAGACAGTGACCACGCAACCATCTCTCCCATCGTATGACCAGGCTGTCCATGGAGCATTAGGCAAAGATGATTTAGCTGCTATTCTTGGTAATTTGCAAGAAGTTCAGCTTCACAGAAGACTCTATGGTACCTTTTTTCTTCATTGCTCTGATAAATGGTTAAATATCACTTTTCTCATTAATAAATTAAGATACATCAGATCAAACAACACTTTCTGTATTAAACTTTGTTTTAAAGTTTATGTGATGAGTATAATAAAAAAGTCGACATTGTTATGGATTTAAGTCTTTCTTAAGGAAATCATCAGTATGAGATAAAGGATAAAAATGACCGGAGATTATTTTATGGAACAGAAGGTAAGTTTGTTTGGTCCAGTAGCTCAGATACAAAATAGTTTTAAAGATGTTTTCTACTTGTATAAATGTAAAAAGTTTGCCGCGAAGCAACCCATCCTTTAAATTGATGGTAATGTGACTTAAGGTTTCCATGTGGTTGAGAACAACATCTATGAACACCATGTATCATTTCATGATGAAAGTGGCCCAGTAAGTATTTGTTGCTAATTATTAGTCCCCTTAATATTTTTGGACTGTATTTTTAAGTTTTTCCTTGCAGTTTGCAGTTTGTCCATGTACTTTTGGCATAAAATGTTGAAATGGTAAATGACTTTTGGCTGAACATTGAAACGTAAATCATTTGGATGAAACTTCAACAGTTGGCAGATATAGACAGTTTTGTTTGACCCCATACACACAGCTGTTACCCAGCCAGCTAGCACTTACAATGGATCAAAGTATTAAACAATGTCTAAATTGAATCAAATCTATACAGTTTTTGTAGCGATTTTGGTACATTGATCCCCTAGCCCGCTAGCCCCCTAAGGTTTGTAGATTGGGCTTTTGTAGTGTTTCAATATATTTTCTTTCCTTATTGTTAAATTATCTTAAATTTCCAGCAGATAACTGCTACAAATTTTGTTATGTCTTTAGAAACACATTATCTACAACTTTGTCCTGTGTGTTTTTGCCTGCAGAAATTATCATTCCATAAATTGATGGGTAACTATGAGATGTTGGTAGAAACATTTTGCCTGTACCTAGGTTTGCTTCATAGTACGTAGACCTTTAACTTGGACTAGAGGATGTTGTTGTTGTGCTGGGGAAGGAGGTTGCTGCCAGATTAATATATCAACATGCACTGCTGATTTCACAACACTCGGAAAAGTATCACAGCTGTGAGTGTGATTAAACTCTCAGTTTAATTGTTCTGCATTTAGATGTCCACTTGCTTACAATAAAAACTATATTATTGTAGTAAAATAGCAATTGTAAAGCAAATTTGTTGCTGCAAAATATTTTGATAAAACTGTGCAGAAAAAATGTGTTGTGTTATTAATTATAAGGTATAAATAAAATACAAAATACAATATATACCTAAATATATGTGTTTTGTTTGTGTATCTTTTCTCTAAATGTTCATCTATTCATGTCCATTTAGAAAAACAAACTGCAGTCGACACTATGATGTAAAAGATGCGTACAACGCTTCAAAATATGTTGTGAAAGGACCATGCTGTGTGGTGAAAGGTGGTGGTGTTACGAGGTTAGTATGTTCAAATTCAAACGCATCATGCATTGCCGAAGTACCATGCCTACTTTGGCGCAGTTATTTGCGACTAATCTATATCCTACCCATCTTCTCCTAAATCATTTTATACTACGCTTTTTGTTTTGTGTCAAGGCGTCTCAATCGTTATCGGTACTTTTCCAAGGCATGCTGTCGCACAGTTTTATTCACATTATGGTTAAAGGCATACACCTCGAACTGTTCGTCAAAAGATGGTTAGAGATTGCTGTTTAGTTATGGTACCTTGGGCGCGATATAACGCTTAAAGTAAAACTGACTGTTAACCTATGCTACGTATGAACGAATAAGTGAGGATGGAACTGCCATATAAACAGATGTCCCTGGTTACGTTCGTCGTTGTTAAACAGCTTTTAGTATCCCAGAAAAGAAAGAATAAATTAATCCGCTCCCAGGGCACAACATGTTGAACAATTTTGTAGTGTTGCAACAAACCATGATAAAGACCCACTTAGAAAATATATTGCAAAAGGTCGTCTAGTAATGTCGGTATAATTACGTGCGGGCGTCAGAAGGGGCGAATGTGAACGTGTAAAATACACCGTGGTTGGCAGCACCTTTGCACCCTAAACTAGTGGCGGTGTCACGTAACTTTAAGTCCTTGTACTGCAGACAACCACTAGTTAGGGACAAGGTTGTACCGTGTGGATGAAACTTAATCTATCAACGCAAAGTTTTATACGGGGTTGGTGACGATTAATCAAACCGCAAATCTGCGGTAATGAGGCGCCTTCCGGCCTTTCCGCAAGTGGGCGCCAGTGACCTAACCAAGAATTTCCTAGTGGTGATTTTAATTATAATCACAAAAAACAGACGTGGCCAAACTTTTTCAAAATAAATGAAAGCAACTTTTTGATTAAACAATCAGAGGCCTTTGGGCAAGTAATGCATATTTGGGACCCTGCCTTGGAGCAATATTTTACAATACCTTCCATTGATGCCTAATTTAAGTATTTTTTTATTGTAGGGACTTTCCTTTTGACATAGTG
>QXVZ01017134.1:0-18605 GCA_008931825.1 Phallusia fumigata | reverse complement strand
ATCTCACTTGCTTGTGTTTTCTTCAGCAAGAACATTAGGCGACACTGCTCCAACTCAATTGAACCCATTTGGTTGACCCAGTTGAAAATTACCTTTTAAAGTAAAAAAAAAGACAAATGATTTAAAAGAACTGCAATGAGAGAGTTACCTTTAATAAACATGACACATTTGGGGGCTTTTACAATTACTGAGGTGAAATAAAACTAACATGGAATAATAACATATGCTTCTAATCTTATTTTAGGAACCACCAAATTCAAGGATCAAAATCGTATAACCCACAGCTTCAAGTTCAGTCATGGAAGGAAGTAGTTTATAATACTACTCATAACAGCACAGTGGAAAGGGTTGGAAAATTTTGATGGAGATTGTTTGTTCCTAATTCATAAACAATAAGGGTTGAATAAAATGAATGTGTGATAACATTGTTTATTACTTTTAAGTTTTCAGCAACAGTCAGCAATGTCAATGGTACAAAAACTTTTGACAATGTAAGGTCTTGGCTAAACAGCACTGAGTCAAAGCAGTTTCCAAATGTACATCAACAAAATGAACCTATAGTAGGAAATGCACTTTTTCCTGTAAGTAAAAATCCCATATTGTCAAGTTTAATTATTGGTTATTTACAGTAGATCAATACCTACTAACACATGGTAAAAAAAACAAATTTGGTTTTACAACATTAAATTTGCATTGTATTGCACAGAATACAAGAACAGACAGAAGAAACAAATCACTGTCCTATTTAATANTCCAAATGTACATCAACAAAATGAACCTATAGTAGGAAATGCACTTTTTCCTGTAAGTAAAAATCCCATATTGTCAAGTTTAATTATTGGTTATTTACAGTAGATCAATACCTACTAACACATGGTAAAAAAAACATACAAATTTGGTTTTACAACATTAAATTTGCATTGTATTGCACAGAATACAAGAACAGACAGAAGAAACAAATCACTGTCCTATTTAATAACACCAAGGTTAGAACAATAAGTAAAACAAGTAGACAAGTTAAAGCTTACACATACTGTACACTGAACTTGTATGAAAACCTATCAACAAATGTTTAAATTTCAAATTACTTTGAACATGCATTTTTAATCCCAAGTACCGTAACATGTATATTTTGCTTATAGAATGATTCTAAATTATTATGTGGTTTGTACTTTGTAACAAACTTTAAAATGTGAAAATTGAAATAGACGTTTTAATTTAGATTTCATTTTACCCCACTACATGGGACAAGCAAGGTATTTTCATCAAATCCTTGGAGAAACATTAGTCAAACATCACAGGTAAAACTGTTTTACCATAGATGTTTCCTCTACATTATTTAGGAATTTTTTGATGTTTTAGTTTCATGGAGTGGTAACTGATGAAAGTGGGACACATCAGTTCAATGATGAAGCTGCATACAATGAGTATCTGAGAACTTCTCAGCTTCAAAATCAAATCAAATCTGTTAACAAAGTAATAAAAGATTTAGAAGACAAAATACAACACTGGAAAACCATAAAGGTACAGCAATTATCAGAACCGGAAACAGTTTGGTTGGTTTGATTAAGTTTATTTTTCTTTGTGAAGGAAATCATAGCAACATAATGGCACAAATACAGTCACTAGGCAAAATTACTGCACAAAGGTAAAAAATTATGTGGCACAAAGCACCATGTAGCTTTTAGTGGCTGAAAAAAGAGTTTGGAGCATTATAGAGAACATTGGTGAAACTGGTCAAGTTGCACCCTTTAACTAACTACCCTAAACTGTGAGGAAATAAAGAGATTTGGGTAAATGTTATTGTAAAAGGAATTGTTTAGGCCAACTTGCTATCCGGCCAACATCAGCAGCAAAACTGGGGTTTTTCGAATTTTCAATTTCCCTCGATCCCTCACTTTTCAACAATGAGTCAAAGGTAAGTAGATCAGGTGTGGGTCATTCCATTGGAACTAGAAGTAGGTAATTAAAATATTTAGGTCCTTCATTGTTTCAAATGTAATGTGTTATGCTTTTTTTGACTAAATTCAGGAAAACATGTTGGCACCATTATTTTATTCACATTAAATAAAACAAAAAAATTTAAGCTTTAAATGTTGGGCACAGTCAAGGCAAACGTTTTTGCCAATGACATTAGTTAGTTTTTTCTTTAATTTCTAATTTTGTTTCGACTAACCTCTGGGTCAAACAATAAAAAAACTTTTACCACACCAAACTATTTCAGATCATTCTTTCCTTCACTTCCCGTGTATCAAGTTGAAGAAGTTCGACCACAACCCATTCAGTTACCGACTATGTGAGCCACAAAAGTATTTGGTTGGGATCCAGTCCTGACTCCAGACATATTGTTTTTTTTCTAAACTTGACCATTACTATTTTCTTTCAGAAATTTTCCACCTTATCCAAGCTTTCACTTTGGTGGTGATCAAACTTACGGCCAGCAGATTTCGCAAGGGTATTACCCAAACAGGCACATAACAAGGTACAATTACTGTTGGTATGCCAAGTATTAACCATACTACTTTTTTCAAATACAGCCAACTTATTATAAAATGTATGTAAAATTTACAAGTTAAAGTAAAGGCCCATTGATGTGTTAAAGACTGTTGTTAGTCTATTAGTGCAGGTACTAAGAATGTGAAACTATTATCCGTTTAGATTTTTGAGGTGTGAACAAGACATGCCTGTTGGTGCATTTGTTTCACATGCACCCATACTAAACAACATACCCGCCATTCTATTGGTATGCAACTGATTTATGTTGTTACAAAAGTTTTTCGTTTCAATATTAGGATGAGAACCCAGCACTATGGACCCTGGACATCTACCACAAGACGATGGGGACACAGCTTGTATGTTTTGTGTGTGTATAAACATTTTCCATCACTTGCTCAAACTTAGTCCAAAGGTGCAATGTCACTGTCCCACTATTTTATTATATTCCCAAACATGTAGGAAAATTAGGAGTTAGCAATAAAACGTAGTTACCTGATTGTGGAGACAAGAACTATGGCCAAGTTGTGGTAGTGTCTCTGTGATTCAGTTCACCTACTAAAACAGCGATCTAACATATTAACAGCAGCATGAAGCAACTTGTTGTTGCAGTTCCCCTTTTTCACATAGAAGAATTCCATCACGCAGAGCCAAACGTCAGGTCAGGTATGTAATAAACCATTTTTTTGCTTCACAGAAAGTTTTAGGTTTTTGTCCCCTTTTTTCAGCCCTTCATCTAATGTTTGCAACATAAAAGTGGTAATGGAAAACTGCAGTGATCTCATTTCAAGAAGGGGATATTGCTTTAAAAACATTCAAAAAGGTATTGAACAGTGCATACAATGTTGTGCATATTTGTTTAGCTTGTAATTACACACGGAAGTTTGTTTTTCTTAGAAAAATGTTTTAAATTCAATTTTAGATGAAAAAAGTCTGGGAATGAAAGAAAACGAAGTATTGAATTTTATTATGTTCGAATATGATATGTGACAGAAAGTCCTTTTCCAGATTAACTGGTTAAAATATAACAGGCCAGGCATGTTTGTTGCTGCCAATGTTTTAATCATTAGGAGGTGTTTCTACCCACTTTGAGAGATATTTAAAGAGGCACTAGATTTGGTCCAATACCTTGCGTACAGCTTTTATACATTATGTCTGGGATCAGCAAATCTTGCAAACGCGGTTCCATATAGTCTATATTTTTTCTTTTAGTGTGCAGCCGAGTAACTGTGGAGCGGAAAAATTTTCTTCTATCTTTGTTGAAAATAGTACAGAACATTCGCACAATAGTACAGGACATTGGCCAGCTGATTGACAAATACGCATGGTATACGGATGTTAGTGACAACTTATCAATGCAAATCATATCATTTCGACCCATTGGACAGGTAAAAAATCCATAAAAATGTCAGTTTTTGAAAGAAAAAAAATACTCACCAAGCACCTAGGCAAAATGTGCTCTTAGATGCATTTTTTCAAATGAGACGAATCAGCAGCAAGCTCAACTGCATAAAGACTTTAATTTATGTGATAAAATTCTCATATCCTCACTGAAGACCATTTACCCTGGCCCACTTTGTTATTATGTTAACAATTGTAATATTGAAATTTTATGTTTTTACTGTATAGCACCAAACTACTCTAGTACATTACCTTCTTGGAACTTTTGTCCAAACAGCATATCATGCTAACTCCTCATCTGCCCCGTTAACACCTTAGAGTTTAAATAATTAGTTGCTTTACAACCGCTGCTGAAAACAACCAAAATTTTCACCTGTGCAGTGTTTTGACCGCTAAAACAATGTACTGCCATTTGGACATTGGTATTTCACTCAATTACCTGCATGCTTTAACAAGTTTCCTTAGCATCCATGCACATGACTTNATTGTAATATTGAAATTTTATGTTTTTACTGTGTAGCACCAAGCTACTCACGTACATTACCTTCTTGGAACTTTTGTCCAAACAGCATATCGTGCTAACCCCTCATCTGCCTCGTTAACACCTTAGAGTTTAAATAATTAGTTGCTTTACAACCGCTGCAGAAAACAAACAAAATTTTCACCTGTGCAGTGCTTTTGTGTGTTCTCCCCTAAAACAATGTGCTGCCATTTCGACATTGGTATTTCACTCAATTACCTGTATGCTTTAACAAGTTTCCTTAGCATCCATGCACATGACCTAACCTAAATTAAAGATATGCACAACTTTTCTGCAGGACACTGACTCTTTTGAAGTACGTGCATCGATCTTCGGTTTTCCTAATTTCACAATGACAGTCAATGGATTTTACAATATTTCAGAAAACATTGTTAGTAAAGCTATAAAAACGTACAAGCAAATTATCAATGGATAATTGGGATTTCGTGATATGTTTGTTGAGTTGTGTCACAATGTCATTTTGCTTTTATCTGCACACTTAACTATCTTTGATACTGGAATAACAAAACCAATTCTGAAAGTAGCATACATATATATTTATCACACAGAGATGCATGGTAATACAGAAAGCAGGAAACATAACAAATACATGTTTAACAAACAGTTTACTACGCCTGGATTATCTTGCAAAAAAATATTACAGATTACTTTTTGTTGTTGTTGTGTTGTTGTGGTCACAATCTTTTTGATAGCTATAATTATCATCCTCATGTGTAAAAAATGTTGTACTCATACCATGTTTACTACACAATGTGAACAGCAAATAAACATTTAACTCTCTCTCTCTGGTTAAGCTTGGTTGAGTATAGACATGTAGATGTACAAATTAACAGTTTCTGGACAATCATCAGGATAGAGCAGTCTTGGTACAAACATCTGTGTAACAGCTACAATATCCTATCTACAACAAGGCAACTTGGGAATAATTGATGCAATAATAATAACAGAAATGCTTTCAGTAGGGAGTCCATATACTCACACTCACATTGATAAGTATTACTGTGCACTGTCACCCATCAAATTGCTGTGATGTCAAGCCCATTGTAAGGAATTCTTGGCAGTCATCAAGTAGGCAATCATTCCATCTTACTCATTTCATACTTAGTTGTGAGAACTTCTTCATCAGAATCCAGCAGTGCAGGAAGGGCGGCATCAGCCAATGTCTGGGGAATATTTTCCTCAATCCACTTGAGATCCTCTTCTGTTTTGTCAACATCCTTATCATAGTCAGTTTTTTTGGAGGATCTCATTTTCATGCCCTCGGTTGCTCCACTGCCAAGCATAGCCTCTTCTGTTTCATCCAATTCACTGTCATTTCCATCAATCATCGGTGAGTATGCATAGCGCTGGTTGTTGGCTGTTGGTCGCCACAATATCATAATGACCAGTAGTATGACTGAAAACAAGATAGGCCAAAAGGCAGTGTCCATCCATAACTCGGACCAATCACTCAGGCATTCTTTATTGTGCAGACTAATTGACCACAATAACATTGTCACTGAAGCTAACACACAGAATATAATGAGATTGGAAAAGTGGCGATACAGTGACAGCTTGGTCGTGTTCCTACGAAGTCGAAGTGTTTTCATAGTCTGCAGCAAACTTACAAAAATCCACCAGCAGATAATAGAATCCAAAATTGCCAAAGGTAGAAATGCAAACATTATTGACTTGTTTTTTTCAGAATCATGCAATGCAGCATCATTTCTGACCATCGCCTCTACGACTGCAAGCACAAAGTAAAGTATGCCCACACCAATGACGCGATGTAACATGGGACCAAGTCGAGGCTTAACAATCCCGAAACCAAGGCTGACGATAATTACTAGCATGCGAGCTACTGACCTCTTTAAAGCAGACACAATTTCAGCAAATTTTGTTGCGCCAATGACAGAAATACCAGTAGTATTTACATTCAGATATTCCGAGTAGAAGACAGCATTTTCAATCATAGCCAGCAAAATCACACCACCAATCCAAAACTGGACTCTGAGCAGGTCTCTGTAGTTGCAGGCTGACATTACAAACCAGGCTGCAGCAAAAAGCGCATATACAATGCACATTATTAGATAAAATGTAAGTAGAGGATATTCATGAGCTGACAGGTAGCCCAAAGTGGTTTTCATTTGGACATCAACAGTCACCTTGTTTGCATCCACATCCCGAGGTAAGTTAGTAACCCACAATACCAGTGTAAATTCGCCTTGCATTTGCACAACAGCCACATCATAAAACCCTTTTTTAACAGGAACCAATTTACTTGTAACAGGCAAAGTAGTTGTGGTAACAACAGGGTTGCCATCTGAAGTCTCAGTTTCTGCTGCACGTATTGACTTCTTACTACCGCTAGTTTCATTTTTTTCTGGTGCAGGTATTTGCTTCCAGTCGACTCTTTCTTTCAAAAAAGTGTTGTCTTTGCAGGATATGTCTATAGGAATATCCTCCAAAAATTCTCCAACCTCTGCATCATTATATCTTCCATTGGGACTTTCTGGATAGATCTTGGCAAATGAATTCCCTGTTCCAAGGCATGTTGTTCCACGAATGTACCAATGAAACGTAAACTCATTTTCACATTTGTATCCAATTTTAATTGAAATTGTTGATTGATTGTACAGAGTTTTGACTATACTTGCACTTCGGCTGTTTGCAGTTAACACCTTCTGCCACTGTCCTTGCTCTGGGGCACTTTGCGCACTTAAGTCGATGAGAAGGATCACTGTGCAGATTAGGGCAAAGATTTTCATGTTTTATTGCTCACAACAAGTTTAATTTCTCTGGGTAAAAAATATAAAACTCAGCAGTTACTTACAGCAGTAGCAAAATATTTTTACGTTTATTGAATTTAATGAAGTACCGAGCTACCCCAACAAGGCATGATAACAACAACGAAAAGTTTATTAATGTGCAGCAAGCTCAGTGACACAACAACGGTTAAATAAAAACCGAGCCACTGCGAAAAAGCGGAAAGACAATGGAGGATGCTGCAACACGTGACCCTATACGTTACAGCTATTGCCTCAAAACACAAAACTGACGACGTGTCATACATGGTTGTTAAGATTAAAGTTACAAAATTTGGACAAATTTTGTTTAAAATCAATCAAACTTTGTTTAAAGTATTTCGTGTTTGCCCTTTTGCGGTGTTTCACTGCGTAAGTTTCGGGCCACATAAAAATTTATTGAGGTTTTTGGTATTATCGTGTTTTTACAGTTAAAAATAGATGTCATTAATAAAGACTAATGTTGTAAATTTTCGTTTAAAAAAAGATAATGCTTTTGGTTAGCTTAACAAATGCGCTGTAGTGCCGTCAGCGGAAAAAATATTATTGTTCTTTGCATCTCCTTTAACTCGTTTGTTGTTATCATCGTAGATCGTGCAGCTGAAGTTATACAATTTGAAAGGTATTAAGTTAACAGTTAATGCGTGAAGCTTATGTATTTTAAGTGTGATTTGAATCATGCCTTGAAACTGAATTAAAACTTTAATGAAAGTTATATTTTAAACGCAACGTGAGGATCTTGAAGACATGGTTTGGCTAATTTTTTTAACTCCAGTTTAAAGTAACTTTTACAGAAAGTAAATTAGACTAAAGATTTTAAAAGGGGGGCAAGGGTGAGAGATTTTAACTTACTTAAAGGGAAGTAAAGCTTTTTCTTATGTCACCAATAAAGATATTAATGCATAAAATAAAACCATTGGTCCACTCCCAGACATCCAGTGCTGTTACAAGTGTTTAGACTATTTAGTTTATCATTAACATTGGTATTTATTTGCTTTAATTTTATTGACCCAGCACTTGTTTATTTTAATAGGATGTCTTCCCAAATGATTTAAAATGATCCTAGTGTATTCTTTTTGTGCAAGGTATTTTGCTGTGTTTTTATTTTGTCAAGATAATCTATTTGCAATCATGCAAAATTTGTTTCAAATCATCTTATACCTTACAACACTGTTGGACTAACCCATTTAAAATGTTAAGTGATTTTGAATAAAAGGGTCATAGTTTTTGTTTGTGATAAAATTTACCAAGACCAAAATACATTTGTTGTGTGAGCAACAAGCCAACATGTAATAAAATACAAATTGTTATTGTAAAATAGTATGTATCTTTATTTATTCTCATTCAAACTATTTTCAAAGCTGTAGGTTTGTTTGGGCACCTATAATCTTTGACCTTAACGACTGAGCTAGCTTGCTGTTATTTTACGATACCAGTCAGCTAACATATCTTCATATGTTTCATTTATATTTTAAAACAGAAGTGTTTTAAACTAACCTTTGGTAGCTTTTAAATTTTATTTTTTAACCAGTTATATCAAAAAATAAGGTCATATTAATAGTTTAAAAATATACTGTTTTACTTGATGTATCTAGCCATATAAAGGTTTATCATTGCTGTTCATTTGGCCCTTGTAGATTTTTTTAATGAATAGCTGAACAGGGTTTCCATATTTTTACGTTTATCACATAAATTGGGCCAATGTTTTAGCCGGTACCATGCGACGCTTTCGAGATGCGTCATATTTGCGTGGGTGTGTTTGTGCGCATCAGTTTGGTAGTGCGTGTGCTTTCGTCCACTCACCAGACATAACAAATTCTCCTGGGAGCAAATGAGCTTACGAAGCAACGATCGTCGATCGGGCACATCTGCGTTGAAGTGTGTGTGCGCTGCGCTTGTGGCAACGAAACCCACGAACCTGCCAAGTTGTGTAAAGGGCTCGTTGTCCTTTTACTGTGCCACCAACCGACTTCTTGGACTAATCCCATCTTTGCTGGCCATTTAAGCTTGTAATTATACCCAAGCATTATCAAGCCGTGCCATATCAGTTTATATTTTGGCTTTACAAAGTTTAACGCTATCTGTCAAAACGATCGGCAATGTTTACCCGTATTCGCCCGCACTTTTACACTGTTGTGATTTACAGAACTGTATCCCTTAGCTTGTAAATAGGTTGACGATCGTTTATATGAAGCACATGTGCAATGAAGCAAAGCAAGTCAAGTGGTGATCAGTGACCGTAGGAAGCCTCGCAGGACCTCTTCACCCGTCTGACAGGTAAATTCACGACCTTCATTAATGGGCCTTGCAACCGTCGTACCAGCTTGCGTATAACTCCTGCAGCTCATTTATTGGCCAAGCGTTCTGATCTTTATTATCACGTGTAAATATTAACCGACAGAAAATCAGTTGATTCTTTGCAGTTTGATTCAGATTCAATTAGGTACATCTGTCGTACTTAGAAAAGCATTTGTGCAAGCATCGGTACTCGACTGCATCGTGAGTTGACGATGTGTTGAGATTTATTTTCTTGCTGAAGTATTAGGTCGATTACCGCATTACTTCCTTAGTCACTCTGACATCCTGTGCGGGTGCCTTTGGTTGGATTGTTTATCACTGCAGGGTTCTCTTATCGAGCCAACGGCCCTTGTTGTTTTAGGCGTGTTGTTACCATATTGCCACATGCTCTGTGTACGGTTTGTTGTGCAGTGAAGGGGATACAAGTGAAGAGTTCTTGTCTCAAAGGCAGTGGCTGTATGTGTTTTTAGTTTTAGCTGTCACGGGCGAAGTCAGTGCTTGTTAGAGAAAGGCTGATAATGCTTGTATTTTTTCGTTCAAGAAAGCGCCAACTTAAAAGTTGATCATCACATTGTGAAGGTCGTGATTTGATTTCGTCGACCACTGTTTTTACTACACGGTTGCAAGTTTGCCTTGCCACCTCGCGGGTTATTCATTTACGTCTTTTGGTTAGTTAGTATGAGCTATTTGTTCAGGAACGATTGACGCGTCTGCATTGGCACTGTGTAAAAAGTAAAAGATTAACACGATGTACTGAACAACAGTTATCACACAGCAGTTATCACAAAGTTTGTTACTTGAGATATTCAACGGTTAGCAAGGGCGGTGATGTGTCGAAAATACAAAATATAATTTGACATACGACCTGTTAACACTACGCAAACGGAAGTGGTGAAGTGTAATACACGTTGTCTGACGGAGATTATGAGGTCGTGTTAGTTGGATGGACCTTACAAAATCCGCTTTCTGTTGTAACTAATCTATCGCAATATGTTATCTCCAACTTGTTTCAGACAGTTAAGTTAAGCCAGGACAATTTCAGGGTGACTGTGTTTCGTCCCGTTTCGTCTTGTAGAATGAAGTGGCAGTTCTGGAATGTGTCATTATCATTATGTATGTCCGCAAACTATTCTAATCATGTTAAAGTGTAACGCGCAGGTAATAGATGAGATAATTGACCTCGTAATGATGGTTCGCAAACCTGATTGCCGTCTTACCTCGGGCTTACGATGCTTCTGCAGTCTGTTTACAATCTGTAGCTGCACTTTGTCAGAGGCGCTCTTGTATGCCTGAGCACTCGTGCAGTCTTTAGTTATGTTAGATTGAATTTTAAACCACAGTTAGGATAGAACTGTCAACGCTATGAACTAGCAAGTACATGTTGGATAAACGTCATTCACAGGCGTTTTAAGTTCGGTTCAAGTAAACTTTACTAAAGTGACACGATTCTTCGTGCATAACATTCTCAGGAATACCATACCAACATAATATTCACTGGCAGACGAATCGCACGCAGACCGGGTGCAAATTCCTGTGATATTTGTCACTTCGTGCTTAACACGCTTGCGAGCAGTTAGCATTTCAAAACAGCAATCGCAGCGTGTTTCGATTAATCTCTTCATCGCTACGGGAAATCTTTATCTGACGCGCGAAATATTTAACACTTGCAAAGGCGACAATGTTTTACGGATTATCAGCGTGTACCGTTTTAACGCTGCTGGCGCCTGCAGCACCAGGAGAAAGTTTCTTGCACGACGCGCATGCCCTCATAGAATTAACGAGCGCAATTATTCCAGCGCATGTTGTTATTGCTCTGGCGTCTTGCGGCTAAAAACAAAACCAAGCGCATCCAAGTTGTGAGTCGAATCGAGTTTGCCGCTTCGTTGCGCTTCAGCTGGGTCTGTGTTGATGAATGCATTAGTTGTAGGTGCTCCTCAATGAATCACTTGTTCAGTGGCATGGTGTTTTTCAGGAAGTTAGACAATAAATAGTGTGAGACCAGCTTATTATGAAAGGTTTAAAATATGTTTTAGATTCGTTTGTTACTTTATTAGATAATGCTTATAAATAAGAAGTCCATAGACGTATCAAAATTATGGGTATAGAAAATGAACAGAATTGCTAACTGGTCTAATTACTTGCAGAGGTTTTAGTGCAATAGAGCGAAGTATGTTGTAACTTTTTACATATGCAATCCAACAATTGACCTCATTATGTCTGTAAACCTGTCATTCTGTGCAAGCGACGAAGATTTTACTGCAAGGTCTGTGCCACAACAAACTGCTGTTAATGTGATTCTTGCCAAAGTGAGTGTGAATTTTTATCAAAAATGGTTTTGTTTGAATGTTTTTGCCTGTAGCAACTGAAACCTGATTTTTTTTCCATTTTTTATTTCATGATTCTGAGTTGAGACTTAACACGAATGCCTTGCATATGACCCATCCCAAAGGCATCGCAGCCATACACATTATCTGACCAGTGACTCACAGGTTGTGGTTCATTCTGGTTAATGAATTTTTTATGAGAAGTCTACAGCAGCTTGCATCTTGGGTCTAAAGTCTGTCTTAAGCAAGAGTTCTCTTGCTGACATCGGTGCTTGCAGTTTTGTGCTATGCATGGCTGTGCTGCGTGGGCTTAAACATCACAAGATGTCTGTAACGGTTGCCACGGAATAAGGAAGTTGCCATCAACAGCCAACAATTAATTGTAGTTCTGTGCAAGGCATCTTCCTTCAGTCAGTTGCATTTTAAGAAAAAAACCTTTGGCACATTCTTGAGTCTGTATTGTGTTTTTTTACAATGAAACTTTTGTTCTGTTTTTAAGTTGTAGTTAATTAGCATGCAGGAACAGCTGACATGGCCAAACAGGAAAATGACTATGCGCCGGACGTAAATAGTCACATTTTAACATTTGTGTGTGTTTTGTATTTGTTCTGCAACAGTACTGGCATAAAGAAACTTAGTTGAATTACATACAGCAGTTAGTGCTGTTTTCAATTGCAAATTTGACATGTAAATTTTTTAAACACGACACCAATGATGAAGCGCCACAAGCAGTTTAGAACAAGATTAGGCACAGAAATTCGCAGTCCAGAATATTTGCACCAGAAAAGTTTCTCCAATGTTAAATTACTTGATGATGACGATGATGAAGTTTTTAACTCAGACTGGTCTTCCGATGCTTCTGATCGAAAAGCTGTGATGCTATCTTCTTTAAATGATTCTTTTGACGGTTCCAATGACAACAATATAACACTGCCTGTAAAGTTGAAGTTTTGTTCTTTGTTCATGTCAAAAGATTTCATGGGCTGTAAAACATGAAATGTTTTTTTTTTCAATTTTTTCAATTTATTTACTTAGATAATGTTTTTAGTTTGTTTAGTTTAATTTCTGAGTTTAACAGGAATAGTTCAACGAAAACTTTTTAAGCACTAAGTTGTTAATTATTTTTTTGCCATGTAGGCTGCAAATAACCACAATTTTAACTGTTTTAGGCATTACCAGACGAGTATCGCTCCAGCACCTCTACCACTTCACGCCTAAAACAGAACCTGAGAAGCCAGCGGCGGTGCAGTGAAGGCAACATTAGCATTGGGGACCTAAGACAAGCAGTTCGAACACTGAATGCATTATCCCATGTGCATCAAAGTGGAACTTGTTCACAGTTTACCAGTCCCCAAATATCTTCAGCAAAGAACAAAGTGCTTGTAGCCCCATGCTCTTCGGCTGGGCCTGCTTCTCCACGTGTTTTACAAAGCAGCAAATATTGCAACACTCTTAAAACTTCCAGCACCAACAATTCAACGACATTTCCTGACTCCCACATAAAAGTGGTTTTAAAGGCTCCTAGTTTTGAGGAAGTTGATCAAATCAACGGTACACCGAGAGTAAATTGTGAGAATTACAATTGTGCCATCGAACAATCGTTGCCCGCTCAGTCAACTATCAGCAGAAGAGAAGATGAAAAAAAGGGCAGTCTTTCTCCTGGCCCAGTTAATGGTGTAAAAACATCTTCACGGAATCATAGTGTTGGAAACAACATCTCAGTAAAACATTCATTTCACTCAGTTGAAAAATCAAGATCCCTGCCCAGACATTTTCATCCACAACCTGTCGTTGATGCTGCTACCCCTCGACAAAGAAGAATAGCCAGTGTTTCGGTAAGCAAATGTAACATTTTTTTTGTTACCTTTATAGTTCAAACTATAAAAAAAAAAGCTAGTCTCGGTGATTGGTGTAGAGAGCTAGTCTCGGTGATTGGTGTAGTTTCTAAAACTTCTGCAAGAGATGTTCAAAGAGAATCCTAAGTATTCGAAGCCGGGCAAATTTGAATCCAAATTTGCAATTTTTATTGGGTAATTGGAACCAATGTTCAATATCTAAGTCTTGTAAACCAGTGTGCCTTGTGAGACACAACAGCACTGATACAATGCCGTTTGTTTTAATTTTTAACTTATTCTTAGCCGCGCATGACAATAACTAATAACAACACACAACGTTTTAATGATTAGACGATTTAGGAATATCACCCTCACGGTAATAGAGGGCAAGAGGGTATATACTTCTTAAAGTTATAAAACAGTCTTTTATTGTTGTTTTGTTACTCGCAATCTGTGTGTCGTTCTTCCGAATACTAATATAAGACTTTCATATTCTGGATTCGAAACAACTATTCCGAATAGACAGCGATTCTACTATAAACATCCCTACTTCTGCCACCACGCTGATATACACCAGACAAAAATAGTGCTTGCAATTAGTGTGTGGCTGTGGCAGAGTTTTTTGCTTTTGGGGCATTGATGCATATTAAGCTGAGTAAGTGGATGTTTTTTATTGAAACATTGCAAAAATAAGAAGCTTGGTAAGCGGATGGTTGTTATTGAAACATTGCAAAAATAATAAGCTTGGTAAGCGGATGGTTTTTATTGAAAAATTGCAAAAACATGCCAAACAGTATAGATAATCGCGACATCCTGCACTGAAAGTGTTAAGATGTTTTTCTGTGCCAACACCAAATTCTGTAGCGTGTATTTCTAAATTTTATAGCTCCTGCCCACATGGTTAACATACAACTAAGCCAGGGATGGGGAACCTGTGGCTCACTTGACTATTTAATGTAGCCTGCATCAGAATTTTGTTGAAGTATCATTGCCATTAAATGAAATTTTCCCATAAATTTTAATGTACATGTGCGCATCCTCATAAATATCCTTAACCACAGGTTGTGTACTCCTCAGATGTGTTTTTGAAGTTGTTTACTGTAACTTTTTACCCCTACATTTTTTTCTTTTTTTAACACTTGTTTTAAATCTAAAAATGATCAAACCCCTATTTACATAACTACCAATTAGCAATTACATTTGTATGGGTGGATCCATGTGTTTATGCTTGCGGAGACAATAATGGTATAAAATGCGAAGAATAGTAGAGACCCAATGTAATGCAGGTATTAAGTATAAGTGTATATTCCGAAAATATCATTTAAGGAGGGGGTGCAATATAGAGAATCAAGTTATATTTTTTTCTAGACTCCTTCTGGAAACCCAAGTTTCCTGCATCCATCAGCAAAGCTAGGTAACGCGAATTGTGTGTGCTTTATACATGTTTAAGATTTTTTTATGTTAACATGCAAGTTTGGTAGTTGGTAGTTAGTTGCTATGTATTTGCTAAATATTGTATTCACAGATATCAAAGAAACAACAAATCCCACAGAGATACACAGATCAAAATCACTTTTAAGCAAATCATCTCCATTTTGTCGAAAAAAAAGTCCTACATTAACAAGGAGAACAAGCCCTTACAAGTAAGAAGCTACAAGGTTACCAGCAGTAGGCTGCTTTATACTGTCAAATTACTGTTCTTTTAATGTTTGGTTTATTTACCTGTGCTTGGTTTATAGTTTGGTCATTTACAAAAAAAAGGTCTGAAGAATCTCGGTAACAAGCAATAATGTAATTTTTGTTTTTTTGTGTGGGATCACTATAACTTTACATGTTCATTTAAAGGCTTTCCGTGGTAGGGCATATTTTTTGATATTTTGTCCCCAATGAGTAATTGTATTGCAGAGAATTGTCACTGGACAATTCATCATCATCATCAGAAAGTGAAAACATTAGTGCTGAAGTTGTATCACATTTACCTCCAAGATCTCCAGCTGTTAAACTTGACACAACAGGTGACTGTCTTGAAGAAATACAAATAGCTGTCTAAAGTGTGCACAGTCCGTATCCAATTTTACCTGCTTTCAGTTTTGTCTAAATTTGTAATGTCTTCCACATTCCTCATAAGTCTCTTTCGCAGATTCAGAATTGCAAGGGAAGGGTCGTAAATACTCCAAATCTCAGGTATGTTGTTTCATTTTGTTTAACATTCAAAACAATACCAGAAGTTGATGTTTGTATTTCCCTAATCTAAAAATGGTGTAAACTTACTGTTTTGTAGCCAAAGTCCACAGTTTACCAAAGCAACAGTACAAAGAAACCCAAAAACTCAATCAGCTGGAGACCTTCACATGAAATGATGACCAACCACCAGTATGAGGGATATTATCGAGATGACAGCTCGGAAGAGGTAGGCTTTACAAATTTAGTTTTCTTATTTTATATGTATACATATATATACTTGATAAAAGTTTGCCTCAAAATTAAAAGCAGACTAAGGATTAATCCAGCTATGTTTGATTTATGCAATGTTATAGTTAAAAACATTGCAAAAAAACTAATTTGACTGAACCCAAATTTTCGGTCTGCAAACCATCATCCATTTGCAAACTGAAAGACAGGTTTTTCATTCACAAATGACAATCAGTAAATAAACATAAATACTAAATAATTTTTATGCAGCATATACTTTTTATACATTATAAGAATGCTTTAATGCTTGACATTTAGGAATGCATGTGATGGTGTGGGTCTTGATTAAGCAATACATGGTTTTTACATGATGACATAGAGTTTCATGACTAATACAAATATAAATAGTGTACACCTATGAAAAGTTACTGGTGCAATTGTGTCTCATGTGTGGTAACATTTGTGGTTTAGCAGTAAGTTATTTAATGTAAATGCAACAGTGAGGTTATGATGGTAGCATTGTGCACTGGATTGTCAACAATTTTGCAATGAAAGGAATTGCATATGTTAAACAAAACAAAACGGTAGGCAACGTTTTGGTTTATTGGTTTTGCTGAAATTTTATCTAACTGCAAGAGATTTAGGGTGAAAGCATTTTCCTGCTGATTCTGTTCTTAATGTTCTAATGAAAAGGTGTTTCTACTCAGGTTTTATAATAATAGTACAAAATAAAGTTGATTGCAGGTTAATATGGTTTAAATATCCTTTTTTTAATGGTTATGTTACTTTGCTTTCAAGTAATGGGTTTCTGACCCACAGCCAAAACTAAACTAATTAGTGGAACTGTAAACTAACTGGTTATCAGTAGGTATCAGTTACTTCAACCCTTGCTCACTTTCATTATCAGTCAACACTTGTCCTTGTCTGGTTTGCAATGTGTTAAGTGGCAAAATAGCCTCATTTTTTATCCAGGGTGGAAGTTGTGAAGTTGATGGCACAAGCAGAGTTCCAAGAATGAAGAGCTTTGATGCAGTTGTCTTCGATGTCCTTAGAGTTTCACCTGAAGAATTTGCAGTAAGTGGCTTATATGTTTTTTTTCTGTTTGTTTTTTATTTTTCTACGCCACAACTTGTTTGGTATAAAATGTGTTGCAAGTTATATGAATTTAGTAAATTTTGACATACTTCAGGTTGAGTCATTGTGGTTTGTTGTTTGATTTGGAAGCCCCCTAAAAAGTGACCTATAAGCCCCATGCAGTATGTGGATTGTGCTGTAGTGATGTGTGATTCTGTTATCTTTAGTTAATGGTATGATCACAAACTCCATAATTATATTAAACAAACAGTGTAAATTGCATGAAAATATCTGCAATATTCAGGTACCCTATGTTTTTAACATGTCTCTATAAAACTTATACAACTTTGCATTCCTGGGACCCATGCTGCTCTGCCTGCAGAAATATATCATGCCTAAGATGTTGATGTCACTTAGTGTATAATGTTTGCTTTTCTTTCTTTGTTTCAGCGCCAACTTACTATACTTGACTTCCCCATATTCTGTGCAATTAAACCTGAGGAGTTGAGCAGTTGTGGATGGACGAAAAAAGCCAAATGGAAAATATCACCCAATGTTTGTGCCATGACCCAACGCTTTAATCATGTGAGTTTGTGACTACATAGTTAAGTTCTCTTTTAATGGGGACACATATGTTCCTCCCTTTTTGTTAAAAAGTTCTTTAGAAATTAGTAGACATCTGCATTTAAGGGTATCTTAAGTTGCGTATCTTTTGACCCCAGTTGACCAACTAGTTTGGCCACAGCCCCCCACAATGTGAGTTTTTATGAAGTAACTTACATATTTTGATAGTTGGTTTAATGCAAAGTGTTTGGGACTCTTGGTTTGATTTACCTTTAGCACCAAATACATGTTTGAAAGTTCGACCCCCAAGAGCAAAGTGATCCGCAAGGAAGTTCTCNTGTTCCTCCCTTTTTGTTAAAAAGTTCTTTAGAAATTAGTAGACATCTGCATTTAAGGGTATCTTAAGTTGCGTATCTTTTGACCCCAGTTGACCAACTAGTTTGGCCACAGCCCCCCACAATGTGAGTTTTTATGAAGTAACTTACATATTTTGATAGTTGGTTTAATGCAAAGTGTTTGGGACTCTTGGTTTGATTTACCTTTAGCACCAAATACATGTTTGAAAGTTCGACCCCCAAGAGCAAAGTGATCCGCAAGGAAGTTCTCAGCATTGGTATAAGACTCATTAATACAACAACAGGTGTTCGCAAAAGGAAAGTAAGGCATCCAAATGATATAATAGGTTTTGCAAAGAAAAGTAGGGACCCAATGTAATCTTGATTCGGAAACATTTTTAGTTCACATGTGTGTTGGCAACCAAGCACTTTAATAATTTGGCCCCAAATACTTTGATTTCAGTTGTTCAGATATGTACTTGCATAACAAAGGGGTTGTTAGCTTGAATGTTTCAAATGATGAATTTTATTTTTGTATTTGTTGC